>VWZW01001322.1:2452127-2488075 GCA_013397115.1 Edolisoma coerulescens
CCTCCCCCTCCTTCTGCCTCTTCCTCCGCCGCCTGATCGTGCATCGCCCAGAGCTGTCTCACCTCAGCGTGAGCCAGCCACGCCACACCTGGAACGAAGCAGCCTCCAGTGCTGCGAGTCCTTGGGCTCCTGGAGCCAGCGTCCTTGGCCGAGCGCCCTTTAGGACTGNCAAGTCCAGTAGATATAGTTAGTTTAACTCTCAGGCTTATAATCAACAGGATAGAAGAAAATTTTCATGGAAAATGCATTTTTGTAGGCATTTTCTTTCATAAAATAATCCTCTTAACCACTTTCTTCCCCCAACTGTTTGAGCAAAAATTAATTCAGAAGTGATTAGGAACTTGAATTATGAGCATTCAAAGAAACTCCTCCATGATCTGAAAATGCTGAAAGCAAATCATAGTCACCTAATAAAACATGAAAATACAGATGCAGAAATATATCATACAGAGAAATAAATCCTTCTTTGTGACTCTTAACTCTTATGCTGTGAAATTAATTTAGGTAATTCTTCTTTTAAAATGAAATCAGAAGTACCATAAAATATCATCCAGTATTTTAGTAATAAATCTGATGGATGTTGCCATAACTGGTCATGTTGAAAAGCTCAGACCTTCTGCAAAAGAAAATAATATCGCTACATAAAACAGACCTGCAACTCTACAGCCAATTTAGGAACTGAATCAGGCTATCTAGAATCACAGCCAAAGAACAGCTTTCCTTACTAGTCCTGGTTCAGGGAAGAACACCTCTGCCTTTCACATGATCCCTAACAACTTCATATATGATGTCCTTGATCACTATCCTGTGCAGTTTCTTGTTATGAGATAACATTTCTCTGCCTGATTCATACTTTTGACTCAGTACATGTTTAAATAACTGTGGCCAGGCATTCATACCTCTTTTGGAAGTTACTTTTTTTTCAAATACCTACTTTTAAAGGTTGTTTTGCTTGGAGAGTGCAATATACACACAGTTCTCCTGCTGCTGGTCAACTATTGTATTCCAACAGATGCAAGTACTTGTAGTGGAAAGCAAGTGACTGATTAATGGGTTTTGAAGTATTTTTTGCAACAGATTTTTGTACACTGACAATTTGTTAGCAGCAAATGCCAAGTGAAGAGGACTCCAGAGGATCCTACAGGAAAACCAGTAATACCCATTTGAAAACATGGGAAAGATAAAGAAACAATGGCTGCCACAGGTATAGGAAGAACGGTTTATAAAATCTTCAGGATAAAATTTGGATTTCTGCACTGCACTCTGTTTTCATTTACTATTTAGTTCACCAAGGGAATCCATAGATATTTTCCATGGAACACTCTAAAGGGAGACAGAAACTGAGTCATAGCATTTTGATTATATAGAAACTGAATCACAGTATTTTGATTACATTTTAAAAATTTTGTATCTGTGTGTAGAAATAGTAGGAAAGCTAAGAGTAAATTTCACAACACTGCTTAATATCATGCTCAGTTGTCGATACTGTCTGGTTTACAAAACATATTCTGGAGCACGGAGGCTATCGAGTAGAGTCAGGAATTTGTTTCAGTTCCAAAGACAGTAACATCTGTTCACAATCATGGTAGAGCACTACAGGATTGATTCTCATCTTTGCAAAGATTTCTGTGAATTCTGCTTTTGCTCTACTTAGCAATGAAGAGTAAAGTGATGCTTTAGATTATTCCATTCCATTCCCCAGTGCTAATGCCAAGTCCCTAGCATAACCTAGGCCTTTTGTGGACCTTTATGTTAATGATAATCACTAAACGAATAAAGGAATTTAGGAAGCATTTTTCAAGACAGTGTTTTTCCCGCCATACTTCTACCCAAATCCTCCTACTCAAATCCGTAGTTATGCAGCTACCTGAGCAAACACCTCTAGCACTGGTTACTGAAACACTAGTACTGGCTTTTTATCATTTGAGATACAGCAAAAGATGAGAACAAGAGATGGGAGCCATGGGACAGCAGAATGCAGAGAGCTCTCTTTTGAAGGGAAATTTTCTTGGCCATCTTTTCCCATCCAGCTAAATACAGACAGTAAAACATTTCATAAAATAAAATTAAATCTAAAAAAAAAAATTACAATTTGTATTTCTCTTTAGATTATATTATGTTTACAGATATCTAGATAATAGAGATTTAATCTGTTAACAGAGACGAACAAAAAAGCAATTGTTTTGTATTTAATTTTTAATGTTTAATCTCTTCTGAGAGATTTCATTGCTCAGGAACCATCTTTTACTTACATAGTTATTTTAAAATATTTGACTGTACTATGACAGATTATATACAATACACCATCTAGTATTTGTATTTCAGTCTGGCATGCTCTAGGTACATCATTATCATATTATTTACATGTTTTCTGCTGATCCTTTCTGAAATGCATTTCACTGATCCTCTGATACACTTTTATCACTTGACTCTGTGAACTCAAATTGTCAATAAGACTGCTTGGGTGTATCACGACTACAAAGAAACTGAGAAATTGCCCATGTCTGCTATCAAGGTATTATCTCACTCCCTGCTAAGGTGAGAAACATATTCTTGCTTGATGCTTATAATCCACTTCAGGGAAACATACTGCCCATCCTCACTGAACTCAGAAACATGCTGCAAAGAAGACGACTATTTTGTTTCCGTTTCTTTTTAGGCATTCTTCTTGACCTGGGTCTAAGGTGTGCCTTGCTGTCTGGACTGAAGGCTCACACACTATCTGCTTTTCTTGCTTCCAGTGCCATTTTAAAATGTCAGTGTTCTCCCTGGAACCAGTTAAAAAGCATGGAATGCCATCTAAATGATCTCAAAGTGCAGGCTAATTTCAGCAAGTCCATAAGCAAACTCCAGCTGGGTATCTTCCTAGAAGATAAGAGAAGTCTCCCTTCACATCTGCCATGCAGGTGTTCTGTTTGCTCACCTCCATGACAATGAATCAGACACCCTGTGAGCTTTTAGCTTGGCTGCCCCGTTGTGCATATCTCATGTGTCAGAAGATATTGAATATGAAAAAAAACATTTGTTGATAGCCTACTGCTGCATATTCAATGGAAAACCCAACCCAGAGAAAATGAGCTGGATTGCTGACACTAAAAAAAAAGTGTTTACTTATCTTACTGTACCATATTTTCACTCAGCCTTGCATGAAAATTCATTCTTGGCACTGATGTGGAAAGCAATATAGAAGTTGCCTATCTACTAGAATTCATACTGTGGAAAATATACTCTCTCCAGGAATTTGATTGTTTCAGGTCTGTAATAATGCCCAGGCTGAGTGGTCAAAGCCTTTTATCTACATCCTTATCTCAAAGATGTTGGTTCCAAACTTACTTCAGTCAGAGTACCTAGGAACTTGCTGAGAAATAATTTATGCCAGCAAAGTATCTTGAACCTGCTTACTCCTAGCTCTTTTCACCAACAAATTTAATATATATCATCTTCCAGGATGACAACCAGAAAGCTGAGCGTATGCAGGAAGTCAGGTATTAAAATAAACAGGATGCAGGTACATTTAGGTAAGATTGCTTAGATGTAAGAACAGGCATGAAAACAGAATTAATAAAATATTATGTATAGTATAAAAAACCAGTAGAGCTGTGCTGTAAGGAACAAAAATTACAGGGAAATTAGGAGATTTGGAAATAATACACTGAATTGCAATTACTTTCCATCCAACATCTGAAAGATGCTTTGTTCTGGAATGCATACATATGCAGAAGTTGGCTTTTGAAAATAGAGTTTGTCTGCCTGTCCTCCTCCTTTCATCTGAATATGATTCATTCATTTCAGACTAGTTACTAGTTATAATAGGGTTGGTGAGCAAGGGTTCTGATGCAACATCAATGTGTAGTGAAAAGTATGACTCCAAAATGTACTACTCCTATGATGTGTAATGGCTTTACACATCAGTTGTGAAGTTTTCCCAGAGATGTCTGAAAATACACCTCGGAAGCAGGAACATAGCGAAGCATGCACTTCCAGACTGCCCAAGGCAGATCCTTACATAGGATGGTACTTGCAATGGCATATGATGTGCTGTTTTATTACCTTGAAAGTAAGTAAAATGGCCATTGATTTTAAAGGTACCATATCAGAGAAAAACTTGAGGAAAAAAAAGCACTATGGAATGTAAAACAAAGGAGACAAAATGACTCCTTTCCTTTAGTGAAAGGAGCAGATACTGGGATATGTGATACAAAAGTCATAAAATGAATACATGAGAAATAACGTCTTGGAGTCAAGGGGAACCCCCTGACTGAGACAGGGAAGGACTGCTCAACAACATTCTGATTTTAGCTCCTACCCTCTTTCAGACTGGCTTGGAGTAAGAACAGTATCTACACAGTGAAGGGCAGGATTCTCCTCACTTAGTGGATGGAGTAAGTAAGATAACTTCTCCAATTTCACACTTTACTCTTAACAAATGTATCAGGTTTTGACATGGATCTAAATATCTTCTCATTCTTAGGTCCTGTTATTCATTCAGTATCTTTAAGCAACTCTAACACTCAGGTATTGGGACTTTTTGTCAAGTGCATGAAAATTTCTAGTTGGCACACACCAGCCATACTACCTTATGTTGCCTTTGACTGGTCTTTCTCATAGAGATGTGGCCAAAAGAATGAGTCCAAGAAGCAATTTTATGCACCAAACCACACTAATATCCATACAGTTTTTAGACGTCTTTAAATTACTTGTGTAACTGGTCTGGTGATGTGGTAATGCTTGAATCATGAGACTAAGAATTCTTGAGCAAAAAAGTGCTCCTTGCTTTGAATTTAAGGAGTAACATATTATAAAGCAAGGAAAAAAAATCTTTGTCAAGGTCTTCATACTGCCTAACTTTAGCCCCCTAATCTTGAAGAAATATCAGCACAGACTTTGTATGACAGGATTAATAGAGAGAGAGATTAGGATACTTCAGACAAATTATTTAGAGGAGGGAGGAAAACCTTCCTCTTTGTCACTTTAAGCAACCTGCATTACCTCTCTGGTGAGCAGACTGGTAACAACTGAAGGTATTTAGCACTACTGCACTCAATTCTCATTCCAGCACATCAGCAGCAGTTTTTCGGAATTGAAGTACTTGACCTCCTCATCTACCCAGGAACTAAAACTGAGTATCCACCTTCTTGTACCCCTCAGGGACAGCTGACTTTAAAAGTGTTGCTCCCAGCATGAGACATGATTTACCAAGAGGCCAAAGGGCTGAAACTGCAAGGCAGAGTTGCTACAGACACATTTTTTGTCTAAGAGCACATTGGGCCTGGCACTGACAGCGTACCCAGCGAAGTAAGTGTCCACTCTAGAAATAAGAATGGCAGGCTTGGGAAGACTATTTTCATTTATCAGCCACACACTTTGCATGAAGACTATTGTTTGTTAGGGTGCACTAAAACTCTTCCACAAATACCTAAAGAAAAATGTCTTTTCCACAGAGGAGAATTTCTGCTCATGCTAACTGCTCTGATAAGTTGTGAATCAAAAAGCAAAATTTGTGCCAGTCTTTATTGTTTCTTCCTCCCCACATGCAGTGTCTTGCAAAAGACAGTATGATCACTGAGGGATAAAAGTGAAAATCTGCCACCTCTTTAATGATTAGCAAAGCCTTCTGCTTTTGCATGTTGTTACCATGTTCCAAAAACTGGGAAAATACTGTTCTGAAATTTAGTAAGGTTAAATAGCCTTACTAACAGAATAATCATGCAAGTTGCTTACCTGTTCTGTTAATCACAAGAAATAGGCATTTAGTGGCATCAAACACTAAACAGAAAGAGAGAGAAAGCTTCATATTTTGATGTCTGATTCTTCCGACAAGTGACTATCATTATTTTCGTCTCCTGTGAAACCATCTGCAAACAATATATTCTTAAAATTAGAGTGAGTATGTAAGCTAAATAAATAATGAATACACAAAGATTTCCCAAGCCAGCGCAGAATTGTATGTGCTTTGAAAGGTAATGCTGACAAAGTATGCATGATGCTGTGTGGTATTCTGAAACTTCTCTTTATTCTTACATTCACACTATGTTCATCTGGAAACCAACCATACTGGGCAAAGTCTACTGTGATGACTGAAGCTAAATTCACAGTTGCCTCTTGATATATCACAGTATGTCATTCAGCAGTACCACTGAAGAAAATGTAATTACTATGCAACATCTTGTGCTTTCTTGGGATTTCTCGTTAGGTAAGAAATAAATTCCTGTCAGGACTGCAGAAGTATTTTTGTAGAGATGTAGGAACAGACCAGCTGGGTCATAAGCCACGATGCTGTGTTGAAATTACTGGTCACAAGGGATATATTCTTTTTTAGCTGCAGGCTGTATGCCCTTTCTTTCCATCCGAGTGTGCAGAAACTTGCTCACTGTCCAAATGAACGCTCATACAATGCATTTAATTTCCATAATATCCTTGTAAAGTAGAAATCTTAACAGAGAAGCAACTGAGGGCCAGAGAAATTGAAACAAACAAAAACCAATCAAAAAAATCCATGTAAGGACAGAAATTTACACTTTGGTTCCACTTAACATCTCTACGCTGAGACTCTTTCCTTCCATAAAGCAAACAACATATAACCCCCGTAGGCACTGATCTGCTGAACACAAGAGTGAAATCTAAGACACTCAGGCCTCCAGAACACTTTCTGAGCATGACCCAGCCACCTGAATCACTGTATTTTCCTTTGCAATAAGGACCTCCACTCACAGCTTCATTCTGCTGCTTCAATGACTGTTGCAGAAGGAGGAAGGAAGGCATTAACACCCACACACTTCCCCAGTTTCAGTACAAAATTCAAAGCTGCTATTCTGGATCTATTTTGATTTCTTTATTTTAAAGTCAAATATACAAATAAAATCAAAGGAAATTGATTGCTACCTACAAAGAACAGAAGAGATTCCCACTTGTGACTTTTAAAACTTGCATGCCAGTCTCATAATGTGGTTGTGGGTGTGAATAAGGAAAAAGAAGATGCACAGGTAGATGCTCATGTTCGTTCTGTTTCTACTGGAGCTGGCTCAGCATAGACTAAGGAGACTGAGGCCTCAGATTACTGTCAGAAAGACTGATAGCTTCTTATACCAATGTTTAAATTATACCATCATAGAATGGTTATGGCTGGAAGGGACAAGATCATCTAGTTCCAACCCCCCTGCCATGGACAGGGACCGCTTTCACTAGACCAGGTTGCTCACAGCTACATCCAGCCCGGCCTCGAACACTTCCAGGGATGGGGCATTCACAACTGCCCTGGGCAACCTGTTCCAGTGCCTCACCACGCTCACAGTAAGGAATCTCTTCCTAATATCTAATCTAAACCTCTTCTCTTTCTGTTTAAAGCCATTAATCATTGTCCTGTCACTACATGCCCTTGTAAAAAGTCCCCCTCCATCTTTCTTGTAGGCTGGTTTAGGGACAGGAAGGCTGCAATTAGGTCACCCTGGACTCTTCTCTTCTCTTCTCTTCTCTTCTCTTCTCTTCTCTTCTCTTCTCTTCTCTTCTCTTCTCTTCTCTTCTCTTCTCTTCTCTTCTCTTCTCTTCTCTTCTCTTCTCTTCTCTTCTCTTCTCTTCTCTTCTCTTCTCTTCTCTTCTCTTCTCTTCTCTTCTCTTGGCTGAACAATCCCAATTCTCTCAGCATTTCCTCATAGGAGAGCTGCTCCATCCCTCTCATTATCCTGGTGGCCTCCTCTGGACTCAATCCAGCAGGTCCATGTCCTTCCTGTGCTGGGACCCCAGAGCTGGTTGCAGTGTTCCAGGTGGGTCTCACCAGAGCAGAGCAGAGGGGCAGAATCCCCTCCCTGGCCCTGCTGCCCACGGTGCTTTGGATGCAGCCCAGGACATGTTTGGCTTTCTGGGCTGTGAGTGCCCATGGCTGGGTCATGTCCAGCCTCTCACCCACCAGCAACCCCAAGTCCTTCTCAGCAGGGCTGCTCTTGACCTGTTCATCCCCCAGCCTCTGTTGATACTGGGGGTTGCTCCAACCCCTAATTTAAACACTAGGCTAGGATGCATGAATATAGCACCAGGAAAATTGTAAAAAAGCTGCAAGGAAAACTAAGCTGTCTGCAAGCCAAGACTCTGCAATGACAGATAATATATTCCTGTGAGGGTAACAGACTTCTTGTTTTTTCTCACTTGCTCATTTTCATTCTTTTTCACATTTCGCTTCTCAGAGGCATCATCATAACAATTGAGCATTTTTAAAAGTTTTTTCTTGATGTCTGTGTGTATTCAGAACAGTTTACTTTGTCTTGAGTTTACAAATGTTACAGGCAAAATTTTTCCAAGAAAATTTTGGTACAAAATTTTGGTACAAAACTACAGTATTGCTGCTTCAAATCTGTTGAAAAGAATTAGCCATCTGTCACGACAGCAGCTTGACCTGATGGCCCTGCAGAGCAGCAGTGAAATCAGCAGAGTCCTGCTGAGCCAGCAGGCCTTTCCTGCCTGACGCTATTCCCTGGCACAACAGGTTGTCCTCAGCAGCGCCTCTTCCACTTACTTGTTCTCTATCACCTAGAGCACCAATGTTGCCTGTATTTCCAAACAGAAATTGTGCAAAAGTCATTGAAACCATCAGGTTCCACAAAAAACCCAGGTAATAAGCTTGCCTGAGTAATATATCAGAATCATCTGCTGATAAATATTTAACTTCTTTTTTTTTAAGTATTTGTTTCCAATAAGATAGTGGCTTAACAGCTACCCTGATGTGGGTGGAGGGCAAGGATAAGCATGACTTTTACTTCAAGAAAAGAAGTGACTTGTAAATAAATTGAGAAAAAAAAAAAAAGGAAGTTATTTTTCTCTTTCCTTTTGAGAAAGGAAACCAACTTTTAAACCGGACAACTTAATGAGCAGTGTTTCTGGATGGACCTTTGCTTTGTGTTACCTTCTGAGAGAGGAAGACAGTTCAGGAGATGAGCTCTCATTTTAAATGCTTCTGGCTTCTTCAGATGTGAAATGAGAACACCTGATACTGAGGGCACTTCTGGCTGCTCTGATACTCTTTCCCAGTGCTGCACTCACTCCTAATAATGAGTTGAAGAATTAATATTAATACCCTTTAAAAAGTAATTCTCAGAATGTATTTAATGTCTGTTCTTTGACTTAACTGGAGTGCTTACAGGTACTTTGAAGACACTAAAAGAAGATAAATTCAAATCCATCATGTTTCATAGTGGACAGTATAACAATATTGTACACATGTCACACTGTAAAATGTCCAGAGACCAAGGGTGACAGTGCAGTATCACATTATTCATGAGAATACTCTTGACTCCTCTTGTGCCTCCTCTTGCCTATTCCTCTTCTAAGGGCCTAAAGTAGTATTACTTTAAAAACATCCCTGTTCCAGTGAGAAATTGAGGAGATCAAACCTAGAGAAGTACACTGGACAGACATGGGCCACATTTCCCTATTTTGTCTCTGGCAGTGGTATCTTCCTGGTGTTACCTAAAAGACAGAACTGTGAAAACTGCATTTAGGATTATAGGGTTCTGGGAAGGGAACAGTGAAAGATTTGTGTTATGGTAAATTTTCAGGATTGTAGGGATGAAATGGCCATTGGGATAAGACACTCCCAAAACAGGAAGAATTTTTAGCTTCATATTTGGAATTGGTTCACTGAATTGATCCAATGTAAAAATTTCCAAAGATCAACTTTCCCTGATAGACCATGTCACATTGGTGAGAAGAGTCAAGATGATGGCTTTAAGTGGTTACAACTTCGTTATGTTTTGTCTTTATATTTTCCTGATATATGCTACTCCTTGTCAGCATCTGCTCTGCACTTAACTCTGAGCTTCTACTAGGAATAACTAAAAAGCAAGAATGTATTACCTGGAATGTAACTAATCTTTAATGTATCAAAAATTCACACCCTTAGTGTGCTTCGGGAAAAGAAACTCATTCCTCTTGACAGTGGGAACTGAAGAGATCTATATTCAGGATTCATTTCCAATTGACACCACAATGACAGGGTATTTGTTTCCTATTCTTTTAGGAATACATGGAGCATTGAACAAGTTGTTTAGACTGTCAATCATTACAGATTTCACTCCCAGCATGTAACTGATGTTCTGCAACTTTTTTCCCCCCTAGCTGGTCCTGGTGCAGTAGCTAAAATAAATTCAGAATTTACAGGTGGCTGTCAATCCCATGTTTTGTTCCCTTCATAGGAAACCAGTGACAAAGCTGCACTGCCTGTGAAATGTGCTAATATGAATGAAGCCTCCTAACCTCACCCATTTCTCTCCTTGACCAGCGTATTATTTTGATGAGTTAATGGCTTACAAATAAACCACTTGTTAAAGAAAGGATAAGTCATAATGGAAGAACACAGGATAGGAGGGTATCATTCCAGGCTTGGTTATTCTCTCATGCTGTTGATGAACAACAACACAGAAAATTAGGAAGAAACAAAGGTTTAAAAATTATGTAAACTGGAGAGCTGAACTGCTCCTGCAAGCTGCTGAGTACACTGTTGAGCTGGTGGAGCTAATATGTAGTTCATTTTAGTGGTGCAAGAAATTTTATCTGTGACCATATTCATTGAAAACATGGGACTATCAGCATCTAGTCCACTTGGATGGGACAGGAGTCCTTGGTGTACTGCAATAATTAGTACTTACAGAAGGTCCTAAGACACACAAGCACGAACATATCTACTTGCCACTGACTTCTACTCATGTTACTTCAGCTATACTTAGGAGGCTCTTAAGGTTAAAAATATGCTGGGAAATTAACTGCACTCCTCTTTTAATATGATTAAGATCCTGCATAATATTTAGACACCGTTTTTCTGTTTCAACAGTTTTAACTTTGCTAACTCTTCAGTTCTTTCTATAGGCAATTAAAAAAGACATGACTGAAATTCTTCTATCTCAGTCAAATGGATTGATGAGTTTTAATGGAGAACATTTATTCCAACCTTTAATTAAGTTTGGCAGTCTGAAATCATTAATCTTTGCTTTGAAACTATGTACTGTAATGTGAGCATTTAAAACCATACACGTCAATCTTGTTATAAGGTGGATGTCTGAGTGATAACGCAGCTTTCTAGAAGCTGCCTTTGAATCTTTTACCTTTCCTTGGTTCATGACATGAACCATAAAGGATTTGCCCCAGCAGAGAATGCAACCAACCTCAGTGTGACACTGCTTTGGCCAAAAGCAATCTTTTAATCCTGAAAGGTTATTGTAAAAGTTGATAGGCAAGAAATCTGATCTACGTTCTCCATCCTACATAAATCTTAATACAAAGTTATTGCTTAAAGAAAGAATCAAACACACTGCATTATCTGGCGTTATTCTGCTAGATTATTCAGTGACTCCTATGACCAATTTCCTTGTGAACATATTTGCAGTAGTTTGGCCTTTGGGGTGGAAGTAATTTCACTTTGATTTGTTTTTTGGAGCACTGCCAGAGTTACAGGCATTTTTTTATGTGACAGAATTCTACAAGGATGAAAGTGCATACTTTGAGATCCTGGGCTCCCTTTCTAGAAGAAAATAAGGAGTCTCAAAGAGCATTAAAAGTGTAAAATCTTTCAGGTAGCCATCTTGGACCTTTTCATCACCTGCCAGAAGACCTTATAGTTGTTTTTTCAGCCTTTACTGATGCTTTAAAGTACAGCACACTTAAGAGGGATGAGAGATGAGAAACCATAGAGAATTCTCCCAAGCAGCTGCCGTTTGGAATACAGTGATCAACAAAACACATCAGCTGGGGACACTTCTGAATGAAGGCAATCTCTGGGTTTGATTTAATAGTTTCAGCTGTTGTCACAGAGTACTTGGCATCCTGTGAAGACAAACTGGTCTTTCTGGTAATTGCTACTGAGGTTGTTACTGTTCCTCCACTGAGGTTCCTCCATCTTTTCCCACCTCAAGGTGAACTGGTGGTGCTAGTGTTCCCTCTCTTGGCTACACAGCTTCAACTCCAGGTCTGTACTGAGCTGCAGTTGGCAGATAATTTATTATTATGGCCTAGAGGAAGAATGGAACTTTTCAGGCAATAGAGTACAAAGTAAACTTGATTAAAAAAGAAAAAAAGACTTAGGTTTTGCAGACATTTGAAATGTATGCCTTGAATTTCCTTATGAAGAAAAATGCTTAGTTTGGAAGATTCTGATATTCTCTTTCAGAAGTCAGATGTAAAATCCAAAATCAGAAGTAAAAGGGAAATGCAGTTGTAGAAAATGTGAAAGCTTTTACTTAAGCACTTGCCCTGTCCTGCACACAAGAAAAGAAACATGAAATTTAATTTTATGGATTTATTTTTCTTTTTTTTTGAAAGAAGTTAATTTTGGGCAATGGGTCTCTTGGTGTTAATCATTGACTGTTCCATTATTAAAGAACCATTTTGGACCGTGAATGTTTCAAAAGGTTTGTACCACTGAACTGTGGGATTTGTGCACATTAACAGATCAGCGGATGTTTCCAGCGGTCACAGCACAGCCATGTTGTTTGATGCAGGTGCACAAAACAGGCAGTGCTGGGGAAATCCTTTCATTTTCCCTTCCACACAACTAAAAAGCCTATCTCTTTGCAGGCATACCCCTTATTTCGTGAAATCCTACACACCTCAAACTGGGTGCTAAAGCTTCCACTGCAAAAGGGGAGGGTGTCACCCCTCTAAATTTCATAGGCATCACTGTGATATGATTGATTAACTGTAGATTGTGGGAATAAGGAGAGTTGAACTCGTGGGAAACTGTGAGTTTAACATTAGACAAAAAACCTACATATTTTCTAAAGGGCATTCATAGCTAGTTTGTTTAAGCCTTGATATCAGAAGAGTATTGTGCCTGTCAGCCTAAAAAGAAAATCTGGACTACAGTTTATATCAGCCCTGAAGCTGGTCTCAAGTTCGTTCAACATTTGAAAAATTAAGATAGATCTGATTTCTGGATCATATGAAACAACATTTACATCATTGCTTTATAATTTTTGCCTATTTATTAATTTAAAAAAAAAAAAACGCTTATTTTTGACAGATGAAAAAAGATCCAACAAAACATCCACTAACAGTGACACAGTCATTTAACCTCAAGCTGCCCATTTCTACATTCACTCCATGTTTCACTCTTTAATATAATTACTTCTGTTTGGAATAGACAGCGATGAAATGATCTGGCCTTTTGTATTATTACTTGATTAGTTTTTCCGTATTTGCTGAAAAAAAAAAAATCAGTTACTGAACATTCTTATTAATATTAATTTAAAGTGCTTTTGCATGTCCTTCATGCTGTTTAGGATAGTTGGTATATAACAAAAACATTTTTCTCCTTTCTTCTTCTGTACTACAGCTAAGTAAATTTTCATTAACAATTATTAAGCTTTATGACTTTTTATAAAAAAATCAGTTTAATCTGTATGAATATCTTCAGGTAAATATATTTAGACCAAGGACCACTTATTATCATTTGTGCTGCCACACTGGCTGGGGCTAAAGGAATTTTTGACTTTTTAGTTCTATATGAACCAGACTTATGATTACAAAAAATGAGACTTGGCTGCTCTGATGCAAAGAGGCATGAGATGGGGTTCATAATGCCAATTTGGTTCCTCAGGATTTACTTCCTACGTTGAGATTCACAACAACCACCATGCTAAATTCTCAGATACGTAAATCAAGACAGGAAGGAAGAATAAGATGTGTGAAACTCTGGCTATGTCAGTAAATACAGCTAACGTCTTTCTCAATCTGCAATACACACACATACATAATATATACATATTTGTTTATGCAGTTGTCTTATTTAATTATCAACTTTACCAAAAGGATACAAAAAGTGAGTGGTTTAAGCTAAATTAAATTCTTTCTGGGGCAAAAAGATGTTACTCAACAGGTTGGATGTTGACAGCATAAAAGATATACTAATTCTCTGCAAGATTTGTGGCTTATTTGGGAGTTCACGTAAATGTAAGAGCCTTGAATACAAGTTTAGTGAAGCTAAAGAATTAAACATTCTTTCCATATTTTCTTTAACCTCTTTTTGCTGGGACATGAAACCTTGTGTCTGTGATCACAGAAACGACATCATCATCAGTGTAAAATCAGCATGGTAGGTCAGGAACAGTGTTCCCAATACAAAATAGAGGTCTTTTTTCTTTTTCCTCTTTGGTGTCTTTTTTAACTACTCTATGAAAGGTTCTTTATAATATGCATTGTTTTTTTAAACTTTAGGACATGTACATGACATCTTTTGCCTCTAAAGGTTTGACCACCTTTTTTTCAGTAAGGAACACATTTTAGAGAAAATTACATCATGTACTGCATGTGAATATTTTTAGAGTCCAGCTACTTCTCTCGACTGTTTCTTAGTAGATAGAGCAATACATTATTTGGTTTCTTGCCCTGAAGTCTGACGCTAATTACTGCCAATCATTCTATTCATGTTTATTCTTGATATACAAGCAGCACCTTCTGCTAACCACATAAAGGCATCAGAGTTAACCAGACATCACAGCAGCTTAATAGATCTAGTCATAGCATGGTTCTTAATGATCTCTATATTCATATAAATGTCTATTACACTTAAGGAAGTCTGTCACAAATGAAAGTTAGCTGAACAGTCATTAACTGAGACAACAAGAAGGGTCATCTTGTACCTTTGGAAGGGAATGCTTGCAGTTACTGTAGCAAGGCTGTGAAAATCAGATGGAAAACTAAAACTTATCTCATGGTATATTAGGGAGAAAGCATGGTTAGAACTGGGCAATGCTCACTAGGATGTTTACATTCTACTTCTTCTCCTTGTTTGTTGCATGACAAGCTCTTCAGATTATTACCTGCAAAAATCAACATAAGACAACGTGTCTGATGTCAAATGGGAGAGTCATAAGAATGGGTGCTTCAATTAATTGTTCTGCAAAAATTAATAGAGCAGCTCCCACAGTACTATTGAACTCCCAAGCAGCTATAAAACAGCGCTATTTAATGAGCTGAGGACATGAAGACTGAGTACTAACGGAGAAAAACCAGAATGGTTAACTTCAAGACTGTGCAAGTCTTGGTTCACTAAGTGAGTAAAGTATTTCACAATAAGTCTAGTAGATTAGAACAAGCCACTACGACCAGCCAAGCTGCTTGTACAGACAGTTACTGGTGCTCTCAGAATTCAAAATAATTCTGTTGCCTGTATCTGTGGCAGGGCATATCACCCCTCTCCCCACCACAGGTGGCCGGTGCAGACAGGAGAGAGAACCCAGGCGGGCAAGGCCCAGAGGGTATCATCTCCTGGCACCAAAAGGTCTGCCATCTTAACAGATGTGGGAAGAGATAAAAAAACATAGGTCACCAAAAGGCCTGTTTTTACACTATAAAAGTACTACAGTTTATCACAGAGGCAGAAGTCTCCGAAACACACCCTGAGAAGCCCTCTACCCACATGCCCTGAAGGTGTGCGAGACTTCTCCCTGGAGCCTGGACGCAGATTCTGTGGTTACTTTCCTGGGAATTGAGGGAAAGGAGTTTGATGTGTGCTCCACCAGGAACTAGACAGTAAGAAACATTGGATTCTAAGTTATATTATTTCTTCGCTAGCTGTAAAATTAATAGGTACCTTTAACCCCACATGTGTAATACCAGTTGTCCCTTTTTGTCTTATTCCTGTAATAGTAATAGTCTGTCTTAAGTCTTATGTCAGTTAGTTTTGTGTTTATTAAATAAATAATTCATTCTATAATAGACTGAACCAGCCATTATTAAAGAACTTATGAATGAGAGCAGGTCTTGGGGTGCTGGCCACCTCAACAACACGACTGCCTGCTGTCAGAGGCCTGGGCAAAAGACAGGGACTTACTTAAACCCACCTCATCCATTTGTAACAATATCTAGACTTTTTACCCAAGGATTGGATTTACGTGGACATACAAATCAGCCTGTTGACACGGCAGACAATCTACAGCCATGACCACGTCTCAGCCAACACACCCAAGGAGAACACCTCCTTGATTGCCTCTCTCTCTATATATATACATATATATATATGATCTTTACTCTTATTTATGCATTGATACTGGAATACAAAATTTAACTCTGTGGGCACCATGATTGGGAATACATCTCTCTGTCACTCTGGATAAAAGGTTTCATGCTCCTGAAGAAAGCCATGTGATAAGACAACTCCCTCTTCATGGTCCTGAGGAAAGCCATAGGATAAGACAACTCCTTCCAATACTGCTAGGGTGAGACTGACTGAACTCTGGTGGATCCAACCAGACCCTCTTGCCAGGAGGACTTCACATGAGGAGGGTGTTGCTCTCCCAGCTCCTATTCCAGTTTCCTTCAGCAACAAAACTGACCTATAGCCAAAGGACACTACTAATTACGATCTTCTGAAAAACATTTCTGGCTCTGAAGCCACAGAACAGCAGCTCTTACTAAATAAATTTTAAAAAAAAGTCTAGAAGACACAGTTTAGAAGAAAAGAAGATGAATGACTTACATATGACCGCATTAAACATCTCAAGGCTGTGATTCCTCAGAAATTAAAAAAAAAAGTACTAGAAAAAAGCATTATTTTACTAGGTAAAAAACCTTTTCTTAAACCAAGATATCGACCCCCTTGTTTTTGCAATGATGGATGAAATTATTGATCATTGTCCAAAACCAGGCAGACAGTCTCCAGCAACACAATAAAGACCCTGCAACACAGAATACTCTAGATATGGGTATGTATAGGTAGCACTTGTGATACAGGAAAGCCATCTCAAACTGACTCAGAATGGAGACTCCATGTTTTGCCTTCAGGAATGGACTATGGCTACAGCTGGGACCAGTTGCTTCCTTCTGCTGTGAGATGTGGCATTTTATGAAATGAAAACATTTTCTTACTTTTTGACCATCTTTAGTCAAGATGCCCCCCTACACACAGAGATTATTCAAAGAATCCATCTAGCATGTAACTTCTCTTTCCTAGAGGCTGTGCAAGTGTTAGAATGGAGAAGAAAGTTTTGACAGGTACAAGATGCAACTAAGAAATGCTGTGAGCTGGTGCAACACAATTAATGCCCTGTGAGATTGCCATTGGAAACTGTCACATCCACTCCCCTACAGATTAACAGTATTTCAGGTATTGAGACTTTACAAGGTAAGTTCTGGACTTTTCAGAACAGGTATTTTGGTGTTTGCTCTGTTTGGCTTTGTGAAAGCAGTAATCCCATTACAGGGTCATAGAAATAGTTTGGAATTAGAATAGAGTCGTTCTTTGACTATTTTGATAGGGTCTATGTTCTGTTCACTCTGCCTTATCTGTGTGGTCTGTACCATGTTCTTCCCTGAAAGTACAATACAGCAACAGGAACACCAAGAGCTGAAACTTGCAAAATGTTGTCTTTGTGTGGCATTAGCAGTCTGCAGAGCTTGGTACGCTACACACAGCCTGACAAATTTTGTTTCCTCCCCACTCTACCATGCATATTCATAAGCAAATATAACAGTTACAAACAAACAGAAGCTGTGGTGTATATATAAAAAACAACAGAAGAAAACTAAATATGAAAACAAAAAAAAAAATCTATGAAGAGATTATTTTAATGACTGCTATTAACTAATATACCAAGGAAGAAATCCCTACTCTTGGGTAAATTACTTCGAATTGGCAAATATCACCCAGTGAAATAAACTGCTGATCAGGATGGAAATGTAAGGTTTCTAAGCTTCTTTTAGCTGAGTAGATGATCCCCTATGTACAGAAAGTATCTTAGATTTTCATGTGAGATCAAACATAAGGAAAGAGAGTGAGAGAAAAATGCCCACGATGCTGACTAATTCAACATGATTTTGTATAACGTTCAAACTTGCAAGTGATTTATTGTTTTCTTCTGGGAAAAGGCTGTCAAATGAGGCAGGCACTAAAGAGTCACATTTTTACTCTTTAAGCCTGCTTGTCTATTAGCATTCCTTCCTGCAGGAGAACTGAAATCGAATGCAGTATGTTTCACACCTGTAGCTATGAGACTTCTGATTTTGATAGCTGGAAACATCCTTACACACTCACTCTGCAGTGTTGTTATTTTTTTCCACTCTACAAGAAAGAGAGCGTTTTCTAGAACTCCATTTTATTTTCTCTTTGCACCTTTTACTCAAGGCTACTAGCGTGCAAAGTGAACTGTCTAACACTTTAAATAATTTACCATGAAAACACGCACATCTGGCCATCTGCTGCTACAGCTCAAGAAACTCCAGCATTTCCGACGGCAGCTGTTCACTACGCAAAGGGCAAACCAGAGCAAGCGAGACCCAGAACCTCAAACCTGCAGCAGGTATTCTGACCAAGGCAGTGAGCTCTTCTGAAGCGCCACCGCAGGCATGCCAACATCATCTCAAAAACGCAAATAACTTTTCCTAGCAACTGCGACGTGCTCGGTTATTCCGCGGCGATCGCTGTGGCTCGGTACGCGCATCCCCGCGCAGCCGGGCTCCCAGCCGGTTGCAGCACGGGCTCCGGTAGCCCCCGCACCGCCCCGGCCCGAGGGTCACTCACCATGTTGACCTCCGAGACCACGTCGATGCTGGCGATCTCTATCCGCATGCCCACATCCACGGGCGGACCTGCGGGGGGAGCGGGACGCGGCGTTAGCGGACCGGGGAGGGCCGGGGCGCGGGTCGGGGGGCGCGGGCGCCTCACCTCCGAAGTCGGGGCGGAGGCGGATGTCGTAGCCTTGGAGCAGCCTGTCCACAGTCTCCTTCACGTAGGACATGTTGCTGGGCCCGTCGGCACTGCGGGAAGAAGCACAAGCGCGTTAGGGTGGCGGCCGGGCGGCCCCGCGCCCACCTCCCTCCCTCCCTCCGTCCGCACCCCGGCGGCGCTCACCTGCGCGCCGCGCACGCCACGGCCAGCGCCAGCGGCAGNNNNACCCAGAGCCCCGGGCTGCCGTGGGGAAGGGGCTGCCACCGCCGGGCGCGGCCCCCGCCGCTGGAGCCCCGGCTTCCTGGCAAGAGGCAGTGAATTATTGCTGAGGGCGCTTCGGTGTGAAAACTCCCCTCGATGGGATGTTAGCCATCAAGTGAAAGGGGAACGGTAAATTCGATAGAAATAGCACGTTTTGGCGCAGGCAGCGTTTTGGTCCAGCGGCGGAGGCTTGAGGANAGGGCGGCGGGGCTGCCCCGCAGCGGTACCCGCGGTGCCCCGCGCGGGACGTCGTCACTGAATTTTGGTTGCAATTTTTTAACCGATGTAATTGATCTTGCGTTTAGAATGCGATTTTCGTCTTTTTCTTTAAGACTCTCGGAATGGATGCTCTAACGTAACCTGACCTCTCTTGTGCATTATTACACAGTGACTGATCGGAGCCCCGTGAACAGTTTATGGCTTTGCCGGTGCCGCTCGCTTTCACTGCACCGTAGCGCAGCAGAAATAACATTTATCTATTTCAGGTTCTCATTTGATGAGATGTGCGCTGCACAATCCTGCGTGCGGTGCCCTTGGGATACGTACTGGATGCTTCAGAGGCTACTACAGCGTCATGCACACTTGTTTCTGAGAAAGGGCAGACTTGGTGATGGTTTTTGTAGCTGAAATATGCCAGGATATTTGAAAAAATGATGGAATTGATATAGTTTGTGACACACATTCTAGTCATAATTTTGAGCATTTTTTGGAACAAATTTTTGAATAATGCATTTTTCTATGAAAATTTGTCACTCTTGGAGAAGGAGCACAGCATGCTTCCTGAGAGATTACTATGGGAGTCTTTCATCTCACATCTGCTCTCTCCAACCATAACAGTACAAGTTTATGAAAATAATTATTTTATCGATTCTTTGTAACAGTATATAATAAATATTTTCAATTTTCTTTGAGGAGTTTTATATATTTTTCTTTTCCTTCTAGTTCAGTAATTAGCTGCTGAAAAATGTGACCTCACAGCTCATCTTAAGGGTACACCATACAGATTGCTGTTTGGAAAGAGTTTTGTTCAACTATAATTGGTGTGGCTTGGGTGGAGTGCTTAAAAAAAAAATCCTACCTATAGACATCTACCAAAAAGTATCTTTTTATTTAGGGTTGTATCACACACTGCCATAATAAAGTTACCTGGTTCTCCTGAAGCACTGAATTAGGATTTACCATGGAATCATATAGTCCCTTTTACTTCTTGATGGTGCGCAGCATTATGTTTAGCTTTGTCATAAACCATGTGGAAGTCAGATATGCCTGTATTTAAGGGAGATCGCTGCTCTCCATGGCTTGCCAAAACCTGTCTTAAGTCATAAGTGCAGGAGTTTATTCTATTAGAATTCTTAATCTGCTGCATATTTCAGGGCAGCCCTAATTCAGACAAACTGTAGTCTAGCCCTTGGACTGAATGCCCATTAATGGTTGAACTGTTTCAGGTGAGCTTCTGGACTTATCACCTGGTCTGAGAAGGCACGAGCAAAGCCTGTCCTGCAGGTGCCCTGCAATCAGGGATGTCTCAGCCCAGCAAGTATACTTCCAGCGAGGATGAGGTTGTTCTTCTCGGCAAGCTGGTTCCTCTCAGAGCTCTCCCAACCAAGCTGTCCTGGCTTCTGGAGACCAGTCTCGAGCTTCCTCCACTGACCATCCCAAAAATAAGACCCAAACTGTTGAAATTCAATGCCATTTTGTACAGCTTGATTACTGGGGATAACCAGGCTCTAGACTTGGGTCTTGAAACAACTGCAAATATCCTGCAGTGCGGAGACAATACTGAAAAGCTCCCTCAGTAATAGGGGCTTGGAAAGAAAGAGATTTATATGGTACTTTTAATAACCATACAAAGGAGGACCTGCATGGCGTTAACACTGCCACAGCAGAGGGGGTGAGAAGGATTTTTTTTGCCCCATCATGAGGATGATGGAAACATGTTTGGGACCCATTTTCCATTGCTTTCAGGACTGAAAAAGGTAAATTATTATCAGCAGGACTTCCAATTTCACATGTGTTGCTAGCTGAAGTAGTCAATGAATAAGAATTTGAAGTTCTGCTCTCTTTGCAGATGATCTGTTTCTAGGAGAATATAGTATGCTTTTCCAGGCCACCAATGTGGAAGAACTTAGACGTACTTTTGATAAAAACACTCCATGTGACATAGTTCTTGCTTCAGGATCTCTTTAACAACCCCTTATACAAAGAACAAGTGACACCAAAATGACTGGCTGTGGGGAACAGGCTAACTCTCAAAGCCCAAGTATTATCACTATTGTTTACAAACATTTTCTAATAGCTTATACAGGTGATGAGACATCTGGTGATCTGATTTTGACATGTGCTTCAAATGGCAGCTGCTTCTGCAGTCAATAAATTAAATTCAAAACACAGGTGTGTCTTTCCATCCACTCCAATGGGGTT
Source organism: Edolisoma coerulescens (assembly GCA_013397115.1). Taxonomy (NCBI): domain Eukaryota; kingdom Metazoa; phylum Chordata; class Aves; order Passeriformes; family Campephagidae; genus Edolisoma; species Edolisoma coerulescens. The sequence continues at coordinate 2,473,453 of VWZW01001322.1, forward strand.
TGCTCAATCACTCAGGCTGAGTGAAAACTGATGGGCACTCAAACTGGCTTTTGGGCATCTTGGAATTTGCTGAGTACCCCAGAATGTAGGCACCTAAGTAGATGGCTAATTTGCAGTTTTTGATATCAGGCTGCCTAGTGCCCAAAGTTCTAGGAGGTTAATCTGGAAAGTTTTCAGTATTTTTAATTATCTCTCACCTCTGAGACATGCAGTTGTAAATCTGTGTTTTTTAATAAGACTAGAGATAACACAGCTCCTATACCAAGAAAAGTGCACATCCTCTGCGTGGAAGTGTCTACCTTGACAGAAACCATTAAATATTTCTGTTGCTACTGCCTTTCCTGTCCACTCTGCCAGTGAAACGAGCTCCCATGGCAGAGCTGCCACTCTGACCCATGTGTGCTGTTTAGTGACACCAGCAGCGTGCTGAGGTGGGATGCAGCCAGCTCACAGCCCGTAGGAGCTGTAAGCCCGCTGTACCAAACCCAGTTTGGTTTTTCAAACACCTGCAGTGGCTTCGATTTCTTCTCTTATAGTCTTTTCTTATGGTTATTTTCTCATACTTTTTGTTTAATAAGTTTTCTTGAAATCATTGCTAATGATAGTGCCAAATTCTTTTCCCAATCATTTCTGTTCTGGGTTTAGTATATATAGGGTCTATGAGATAGACATACAGCTCGTAAAAAAGGTTTTTAAAATATATTTTCTAACCTGTGTTAGAGAAGGCAGACCTTTTGAGTGAGGAATAGTTTTATATTTGTTAAACATACGTAAGCACTAATAAACTGAACCAATGGAAATCCACTAGTTCTAAAATATTAACCATGACTTTTTTTTTCATATTCTGAGGCATGTCAAATGCTTTCTAGAAGCAATATAAATAATACAATCATAAATCATGATCAGAAACTATCCTGGGCCAAATGCATGTTCATTTTTTACTTTCATTATGTTTAAACTTTCAGGAGGGAATCTTTTTTCTTACACAAATGAATGTTTCCAGCTTATTAAATACCTTTTTTGCACTGCTCATTTTAATTTGGCATCAGAAAGTGCACACCATACAAAGATAATGTCTTGCTCAGATAATGTTGGCCAATTAAAAATAAAAAAAAGCAAGATCACTGAAAAAAAGGGAAATTCTTCCTGTGTCCCACTGGATAAGATCTGTAGGCAGGAAGACCACAAGTTCTAAAGAAACAAAGGGGAAAAAATGCAAAAATGATGACTATGCAATCTCTCTCTAGTGGTATTTTGTGCCTTCTTAAATGTAGAATGGAAGTAGGTGTCTCTGTTCTCCTGCTCAAAACAGAAAAGGGGAGCTGTGTCCCTCATACTGTAGTCTTTGTATGTGGATGTGATACTGACATTTGAGAAACTGCAAACAGGGACTTGCAGACCCAGGATACTCCTAATCTAAGTGTCCAACTGGAGCTGCTGTGTGGATTTTTCATAATACATATACAGCTAAAAGAAAAATGAGAATTAGGATGGGTACAATTTTTTTTTTTTTTTTTACTTGGCACTGAGCAGGCAGCATTTTGCAGTAATTATACCAATAATATATATTCAAAATTTTAGATCAAATTTTTTAACAATTAAGCTGAATGGTTTGAAAACTATGAAGTGGAACCTTGGAATTGTGAAATGACTACCTGTGCAGGTAAAAAACAAACCTTGTTCATATTTATACATAAAGAAGCAGGTAACGAAATAGGTGGCTTATTTCATCTGCTTGGTGATGGCACTATTGTTGTTTTATACCTACAGTAATCCCTTGAGTCAAATAGAGCTTGTGAGCCATCTTCTCAAATGACAGAAAACTGCAAGCTGGAAGTACTTTTAGTGTGCCTTGGGGATTTCAGTGCAGCAGCAAAGCTGCGCAAACAATCAAGAAGAGCTGAGGACTGACATGCTGAACTTGTGCTTCATCCCGGGATCTGTAGACAGGGTGATGCTGCCACACACTGAGGAGACCACCTCACCCTCACACCCATTTCCCTTCCCTTTGGGTCTTTCAGTTAGCCTGCTCTCTTACCTCAGGAAAGAAAACGTACATATCCGCTTTGTGCTCCATTTTCATTCCTCTTTTTATACACTGTAAAGATCAATTCAGATCTTTCTAGTGCAGGCTCTACTTTGTTTTAAAAGACTGTAAAGTGCTTAGGACAGTTCTTTTAAGGAACTAATAGTAAATATCAAAACTGTGAATCAAAGTTACTCACCTTTAATAGTCAAAATGAGAAGAGAATATATGAGCTATAGGATTTTGTCCGGGAATATCTATAGCCAGAATAATTTAGTGAGTCTTTAATCATGTCAGATAAACATCTGCACCACTCATTTGAAACCCCTTTTTAGATTTCCCTGCCTTGTGTCTAGACCACCATCCAACATCCATTCTTAAATTTACAGAATTTGCTTCTTCTCAGGATGTGCATGCCCAGCACTGCATCCCTAATGACAGAAAACCCTACAGCAGTACATTTTCTTCGCCCTCCCTCCTCACTACCTATGGGAAGCAACCTTGCTGACCTTCCAAGTCCTTCATCCCATGTATGAGAGATTCAGAAGCTCCTTCTGCCTCTGATGCTGGCTCAAGAGAAGTAGTAGGGGCTAAAGATTGAGGTCTTTATGCCACTTGCTACAGAGATTATCAAAAAAGACAATTTTAGCTTCAGAGAACAAACCACTCAGGATGAATTAGGAAGACGAGCCACAAGTGTTCAGACAGACATGAAGAAGGTGAAGGCAGCAGTTAGTCTTTATGCATTTCTATAGTTTAATGGAGATATTAACTACAAGGAGCCAGTCATCTTAAGTGTTGTTGGAAAAAGGAAGGCAGTTGATGGCAGCCCCACAGAAGCTGGTTTTAAGGAGATGTTTAGAGAACAGAGACATATGAAGTATTATATTGTTTTGGTTTCTCTTAAAAGGTACTTCAGATGCTTCCTTTTATACAGCTCCTAAAAATTGAGGCTTGTCAGTAGTGGCAGTATGTCAGAAGCAGGACAGAAAGAGTTAACACCTGATGCTTTATCCTGTAGAAGTTGAGCACACGTTTACCTTTTGATTACAAGCAGCTCCCTTGATTCTAAGAAGCTGATGCATACTGTGGCAAGATGCTTATACATTTGTAGGATTGAGAACTTTTGCTTCTATGCTTTTTAGGCCTACTCCTGTCTTGATTTGTACAGGGCTTTTTTTTTAGCATAAGAAATGAAGTGCTCTTAGTGGAATGACTCAGAAATTATTTTTCTGATAAATGGATTAATTTTACCCAGCTTTGCCTTTTGATTGTTTTCTGAAGCAGCTCACTGCAAATCCCTATTTAAATTATCAGGTTTTATGAATAGTATTCTCATACTCACAAGTATTTTACCACACAGAGCCACTAGAATGCAATGTGTCTCTTTGTCCCATTTCAGTGATGTGATGCACTCACTACAAACACTTGTGAATGTGACTCATGTAAATAAGAGCCTAGCTTGTTTGCTTCTAGCAATAAGGAGATAGAATGGCTGAATTTAGTCACATACACAATTTCTATGGAGATATCTTCCATAGCTCAGAGAGTTCCTTTCTCAGGAAGAACAAAGTGAAAACTGGATCAAAGTGAAATTTTCTTTCAGAAAATATACATTTTTGCATTATATACTCTCAAGAAATTTTGAATTAAAAGATACTCTTGAGCAACCTGGTCTATCTTTGAGGTTAGTCCATCTCAGAGCAGAAAACTGAGCTTGGCTCTGCAGTTGAGCAGGAGGTAGGCTACGCAATGTCTCCTTCCAATTTCAAGTATTTTGTGGTCTTGTGGATCTAAAGGGTGGGTAACATTGCTTTCTGCCTCTGCTTCTGGTTTACAATTCTTCCATAGAAACTGTCGTTTCAGTTCCTTTTTAACCTCCAGTAGCCTCTGCTTATTTGGTGTGTTATATTGCTGAGAAGATTGAAGATCGTACCTAGTTTTTCCTCAAAACTAGTTTTACATTGGAAGTTTTGGGGTTTTTACATAAATCTGATTTGTGATGAAAACTGGTGCTGAGCACAGGCCTTTTCTATTGGCCACCACTTCCAGTTTTATAATTAAATCTACCCAAAAGCATTTTTAGTGCACTGAAGACCCAGACTCCAAATCACATACTCCTCAAACAGCCAAGTTCAATAAGAAAGGAAACAGACATTTTGGTTGACATTTAATAGTACTTGTTTTTTAAGAGGTTGTGCCTATATATGGTAAAACCCTAAAAAGTAAAAGCTAGAACAGAGCCAAGAATGGGCATCACAAATAGAAACAGTTCTTTATCTTGCCTTTGCATCTGCCTCGTGAAAGGTAGGCCTTTTATATTTCTACTCATTATCAGGGTTGTCTGCTGCTTCCAAAGATGGAGGTGACAATAAGAAAAATTTGCATTGTGTTTCAAGTATATGTTTACAAAATATGTCACCTCTCACATTTAAGAGTTAGTTTTATGGAAAGAGCAAAATATAACAATAAAACCTGCCAGACTGAAAACTTACAGGCTGTTTTCTTTGATGATGGCAAATTCCCCTGGAATTCTGTTTTCAATTTACAGCCATGTAAATGACAGCATTAGGTATCACCATGCACAGTCATACCTACGCTAGGAGAAAACAAAGTGGGCATGATTTTAACAAATGCAATAGTCCTACACAACAGCTGCTTGCACACTCCTTTCTTGTCTCAGGAGCACATTTGAAGAGCGAGATAGATGCTTCTGGCTTGCTGAAATAAAGAGCACATGCGAATCTCTTCTGCTGGGAGTCATTTTGTCATCAGGGAAGTGTAAGACAACAAGTAATTTTACTTATCTCTTTAAGTGATGTAGGGGTGCAGGTCTAAAATCCATGATTTATATATGTTGTGTGGGCTGGCAGCAGTCACTGGAAGCGGTCCATAAACTGAGAAATGGATTGCGCCCTGTCATTTTTGCTGCTTTTAGCTAGTTGAAAAAAAACCTTAAAATAAAGGCTAAAATAAGTGCTAAGTTAAGAATTTGAAGAAAAAAGAAACTGAACACAAAGACAGAGAACTGGTAAAGATGTTCCTCTGCCAGATCACAGAACTGGTGTGCTACTAGGTTTTTTAGCCCCTGTTGGTATCTCTTCCCACTGCAGTGGAGGGCACAGGGGCACAAGGATGCTCCCATGGATAACTGCACTGAGAAGAAGTGTTCAGGAGGGATGGTTCAACAGCATGGGGTATTGCTTCTTTCACTGTTCATACATATTGGAAAAGACTGAATTCTTTATGGCTGCCTTCAAACCCACCTCAGACGGCAAAACCATTGTGACTTTTCTTTTAGGGCAATCAGCAGAATGTTAAAGCTCAGGAAGCAGTAAAAGGTGAGATAAGGGGGGCAGGAGAACCCTCTTGTTCCCTTGAGCTTCTCTTGAGCAGCATCAAGCATTTGTGTGATGTTAATATTAGCTTCAGATAGTTTTTAGTACCATTTTGGGACAGAAGTGAATAGAGGTTGAAAGAAGATTTAGTTTTGTGTGCAGAAGAGGCCAAAAGAACAAATATCAATATATTAATTTTATAATTTGGAAACCTTTCTCTCTCATCTCTTCCTACTGTAACGGATGATTTTGAAATCCTTTGCATGAGTTGACTTCTCATATTCTCAACCTCTTTGTTGTGTCTTCCTTTGTCTTGGTAAGTGTCTTCCTTAAGTGACTTGTTTTTTGATTCAGAGAGCTTCTCTTCCTTCACCTGGTATATTAAGGCTTATTTGTTACTTCAGCTCTGGACATTATCAAGGTTTTTATTTCAGAAAATCGGCAAAATGTGTTTCAGTGAGAAGTGCTAGGCTATATGAGTGGCAGACAAGTCAAATTCCTTTTCAGCCCTCTTTGAGAAAGCAAAATGTTGCCTGCCTGTAGTCAGATAGGGAACTGAAGAATTAGAAAATTTTAGAGGATAAAAACAACAATAATGAGGATATAAGAAAACAAAGTATTTTAAATAAAGAGAAAAACCTAACACTATAGTCAATTAGGAACTTAGAATGAAAAATGCTATCTTGTTCTGATCCAGAATCACCACTGTGAGTGGCAGGATTTTTGTTTACTTCAGTGAGTTTTGGAACAGGACCTAAATGACCCTAGTACCTAAATCATACATAAGTCAGGGTAGATTTTTACTTCTTCATTTTGGGTAGGGAAAATATGATATATTGCTTTGGGTTAAGAAGACAGCAAAGGCAGCTTATCCATCCTTTTAAAAACATTCATCTTGTGAAGTCTGCCTCCTGGAATTGTCTCTTTGCTTCTGTTAAATATTCAGCTTCCTTTTTGTCCCTTGGATTTTCCACCCACTCATTTTCACCATCAGCAGTGGAAGTCTTCATTTCTCACATCTAAGTGGGCTAAGAGGTGAGGGAGGTGATGGTGGAGGCCTGCTCACGAAGACAGTGTTAATCTCATGTACTCTGATATCTGTGTCCAGCAGAGAAATATTTAGAAAGCTGATTATGTATTAAACATCTGAAATGAGACAAAAAGTTGACAAAACATCTAAACTACTAAGGACATGGGTACTGGTTAAATACTGACCTATTTGATAATAATACTTAGCGTTTCTATACTTTACATTTTTAAATCACTGTGTGCATTTGAACTAATTAATGCCTTCAAGTATCCCTGGAATATATGGAAGTCTTTTCTAAAATTTAAAGAACAGGAAATGCAGACATGGAGGTCTGGAGATCAAAATTTTAAATGCAGATTTGGGTATTTGACCTCCACAAGGTCTGTGTCAGTCTAATGTATAAATTGATGCACATAGAATGAGCTACACTTGTTAGAAGATTTGGCTTAAATGACTTAGCCAAGGTCACAGAAATCAGTGGCAGAGCTGGGAAAGGATCTGAAGAGTGCATCTTTAAAGGTAAAAAGCAACTGAGGTATAAAACTATTTCTGTTTATAAGTGCATTATGCCCTGTGAATTTTATAATGAATTTTTTTCATGCTGTTCTTGAAAAATTCAATCTAGTACGTAAGACATGAAATGCTGCAGCTGCACTGGATCAACCCCATGGTGTACACAAACTAGCACACTCTGTGACTGTGTCCAGGAGTTTATGAAACTACTAGTTTCAGTACTGTTGAAACTACTTAGAGTGGACTTGTCACTGCACATCAATTATCTGTTGATTCACACACTTAGGTAAAAGCAAAAGGGTATTGCACTTTGTCAATTTTTGTACTTCTTTCACTCTGTATAAGAGCGGACTACCCTCCCTTCATAAGAAATACTCTGGGAAGATCGAAGGGTGAGGATCTCCTCAGAGGCCCTGGACCTACCTGGTCTAACTTCGAGGCTGGCTGTGCTTTTGAGCAGTTTGGACCAATGACTTCTAAAAGTCACTTCCAAGCAGAACCACGCCACAACTTCCCTTCAATGAAATCATTGTATGGGAAGGGGAAGAGGTAGAGACTACGCAGTGGATAGATACAGAGACTATTCACTGTGCAAGAGATGAGCTAGCTCCCCATATACCTGTAGAATGGAATTAGCTTCCGCTTGCTTACCACTGAGGACATGGGCCCCCTGCTAGGCTATGACCGTAAAATACCCCTCTGGTTGAGTAGAGATCTGGGAATGAGTTATGGAAAGCAGCTAACACATACCTTATCTTGTCAAATGGTCTCAGCTGCCATTGCTGCCAGCGGGAGGGAACAGCACACAACGCTTCCCAAGCAGTTCTCAGCTCCTTGCAAATGATGCTCAGGTACACCTCAAATTACTTGAGAGAAGTACTTCTTAATTTTTTCTCTTTTCTACCTGCTCATCTTTACAGTGTTTTCTTTGCCTGATGCCTTTGTACTGATGCCTATAAGACAAAACCAGCCCCCTTCTGCTGCCCACTGCTGCTACAGTGCCCTTTTCTTTCTGAGGATATGAAACTTTTCCTCAGTAACTTCGAGATGTAATGCCACTCCATGCAACAACCACCAGATGGTAATGAAGAGCAGACTAGTTGTGTGTCTTTTGTAGATTTAGTGTGTTACCACAGTGGCAAATTTTGCTTTTACAAGCAGAGCTTATGGGTCTAAACACCAGTTTGTTCAGCTGTTTACCTCTGGGCCAGTCTGCTTGGCAGCTCTATTTGCATAACTCCCCCAATCATTCTGTTTGCTTTTATACTAAAATATGTGAAAGGGAATATTCTCTACCTAATGCACAAATGCTGATATTATTTAGTTCAAAAGTGTTCTCATTATAAGGAAGGTTTTGACTATATTTGGTGTACCACTATATGGGCTATCTCTTGTAAGAAGGTAGATGCAGAACACCTTTAAGTGACTGTAGACCTTGCTTCTTCTGCTGCCATTATATTTCTCCAAATGTCATGAAGGATGTACCTCTTTCAAGGTAGAGAGAAAGTCTGTGTTGCTGTGTGTGCTTGGCGTCAGCAAAGAGAGCAGTACTGAGAAGTGAGCCAAACCAAAGCAAAGTTCTTAGCTGAACATCCTTGTCAGTGAAGAGGTGGTGTTGAGCACAGCTTGCCAACCCCACAGCATGGCAACATGAGGGAAGAGCAGCATAAACAGAGCCTCTTAAGTACTGCTAGCCCCAGACTTTTGAGAACCAGAAATCAGCCCCACAGGGCTCATGAGATTCAGAAGTCTAAGTTTTATTTACCTGCCTGCAGGATTTTGGGTTCTTTATAAAGTGCTTTGTAAAACATCTAGGTCAAATTTTCAGGTTTTTCCTGGCATTGCACAATGCAGAGATTTTGCAACTCTTTCCTTTCTTCCTTTGAAAGAAAAATGAGGCTCCTTCTCCTTTGGTGCAAGCCAAGCACCAGGAAGGCAGGAAGAAAACCACTAGAGCTGTTGCCAATGGCTTCACTGTGAGTCAAGGGCCAGACCTGTGGCTTCCGTGGAATATTTAAGTCATTCCCCAGGTATCTGCCCATGACTCATATACTTCTGGGATTAGTAGACATGTAATGACTGGGAACAATGAATCTTCCAGGAAGGCAGTGTGTTGGTGCATCTTCTCTCTTGTTCCCTGTGGGAGCAGTTGCCAGCAGCAGGATGCAGCTGTCTTAAAACCAGCAGGAAGAGAGCAGGCTCTGCCTGGAAGCAGGAATATGAAGGAGACTGCAAGTGGGAGCACCCAGCCTTCCTCTCTTCTCCTTATGAGCTATGGCAGCCCCCACAAACTCCCCCTGCCTCAGCCCCCTGCCCCTCTCTGCCCTGCCTGCCACTTCTGAATGCTGCAGAAAGTTTGCAACTGTTGCTCGTGGCAACCAAAATTTTTGACACATTTTGCATTAAATGTGGGAGCCCTGACAGGGAAAGGCAGGATACAGGGCAGTGGCTTCCCATATTCCTCCCCACAACCCTGGCTGCCATGTCCTTCACCTCGATGAAAGAGAGACATATTTTTATTGCTTTTAGTAAAATCTGCATGCCCCCCTGCATGAAGAAGTTTTTCTTATTTTATTTTTCCGGGGATGCCCATTTTAGAGATAGAAATCAGGAGATCTGCTTGATTCCCCACTTTGCCACTGAGGATGTGACAGTGACTTGTCCTGATGGCCCTGGCTGCAGATGTGACACGGGTCAGTGACATGAAATTATATGAGTGTGTGTGCCAGGAAAGTATTAGGGTCAGATGAGAAAGAAGAGATGAAGGCACATGAATCCTCTAGTGCTTTCTGGGTGATGACACTTTTTGCCCCAAATTGCAGTTTCTGCAGTGAGTGCTTCCAAAACACATTTCCATTGCAGTGTGTAGAGTAGAGGTCCCCTTAAATATGAAGCTCACAGTTTATCTCCTTAAACATCCATGTGTCAATCACTAGAATCCATATAAATCTTCTTGCAATCAGTAATAGCAATATATGCATGTGTGTGTGTGTATATATATATATATATATATATATTTGGTATTCAAAGGATTTTCTAGTCTTATTCCAAGCAATCAAGGACATGTGTGTTAAAATAACCATGGTACTGTAGAGCAGGCTTGTAAATACCATATGTCAGAGGAAAAAATACACAGCTAAATGCATGTCGGCATCAGCTCCTGCAGTTTCGTAGGAGTTCTGGCCATGGAAGTGAAGCAAAGCTGGGCCAGCTGAACGTTCAGTTTTACATAGAGCTTATGCTGTGCTCTGAAAAGACAGATGAAGAGGTGACTAGAAAACTGACCTGGGACACAGCAGACTGGAATTAAGCTTCTGTTCTGCTGCAAATTTCTTGTATGGGAAGCAGTTACATTTCATACATGGTGGTGCATTGCCACTTCAGCTTTTTGTATCTCTACTCCCAGCAAAACAGAAATAATAGTACTGTCTTGTATCCAGTTCTTATTTAGTCTTGTTTGTCTAGACTGTAAGTTCTTTAGAGAGAGAAGTGCATAGGTATAAACTTTGTGATCAGATACTGAAATAAGAACCTGGAATGAAAACTTCTAGAACTGCATCAGGAAAGGGAACTACAGGGAAAGCTGGAACTGGAAGAAGAGCCAGAAAGAGCTTATGCATCTTACTGTTAAGAGCTTATGCATCTATCCTGCTGTTCCCAGAGCAGAACTTAAGTTTCAATCAATAGACTCCAAATCCACATTCCTTAAACGTAAGCACATCACTACAGGTGCAGTCAAGGCCCACAGTGTCCTGGTATCCCCACTGATTGAAAACTCTTCCCTGAACAGGTAGCACAGACTTTCCCTGAACTCCAGATCAAAGTTTTGGTGAAGCCAAGACATGTAGGTTTCCATGATCTCTTTAATCAGTGTGTATGTTGGAGAAGGGAATGAAAGGCACTTTTGTGAGTACAGTAAAGGTATCCGTATCTTTTCTTGGTCATCTACCAAAAATGGGATCGGGGTATGCATTTTCCAAAGAATGGGCACTCAACCCCTGATTTTTTAAAAAGGACGTGTGTGAAGACAAGTTGTTTGTTCAAGACTGTAAGATACTCTATTGATGTGGAGAGAAACTAAAAAATCTAAGAAATCAATGACTTAGCTGTTTAGATAAAGAAACATTGAGATGCTTGGCAGTGATCCCAGTTTTATCTTCTCTTTTCTAGGAGTTAGAGGGTTTTAACTATGCAACATGTAGCTGGGCATTAAAGATTTTCAGAGTCTTTTCAATAGTAGCTTGCCTGTCTTCATGGATTTGATGCCAAAACTGAATCAGGTAAAAATCAGCTGAATAATTAAATCTGCTGGGGGAAAGGATGGAACCTATAATTTACCTATATAACGTGTAGTGTTGGTAGAGCCTATAGTTTACAAAAGGAAAAGAAAAGCCAAACCAAAAAAATACAAACATGTAAAGGTTAGATAATGACTAAAACATGAAAAGAACTGACTTGCTTTTTTTTTACACTTAATTTGATGGTAAAGTAGAAATGGGAAGACTGATGAGAAAATTTTTCTTCTTCTTGGTGTTGTGACAAATAAAAAATGATTAAGCTATACTTGAAGATCCATAACTTTGGATAAACCTGCTTTTGAGGCTTGGCCAGAATGTCTGTTTCATCAAAAATCATTAGTGGGATACATCAGTATAGGGACAGTAAAAAAAAAATCTATTTAAGAAATTCAAGTGCTTTCTGAGCATATGGAGCCTGGCAAAAATAGTCCCCTTCTTACAATAGTCCCCAATGGGTGAGATTTCTTCAGAGAAATCTTGGAAGAATTGGTGGTAAAAGCTGGAGAAGCTGGAGAAATGCTGAATTCAGCAAACACTTTTGGGGACCATCAATCCAGCCTGTGACCACTAAAACCTTCTTGGAGTCATCAAGTTCTTTTAGAGAGACGATATAACCCAGATATTCTGTGAAGAGATCAAAGACCATTTGAAGCAGTGCTTTTCAAAACAGCATACATCTGCTGGTGACAAAGAAGCACCTCCGGAGTTTCTGTGTGTCTATGCTACAAATATGTTACCGAAAAACCCCTAGAATACCTCTTAAGTTGTAATTCAGAAAACATTGAAATTAAGCAGGGCAATGCATATATCAGAAGTAATAAAGAAATACTCAGAGGTGTTATATGTGGCTTACAGGACTGTTTACCGTTATTTTGAACTGCTTTATGTTTCTTTCAAGTCTAGTTTTTAAAAGCTTCATCAAACTACAAATGATACAATTTTTCAGATATCAAGGACAACAGTCTGGTTTTAGTATTAATCTTATGGATTTCTTGATAGTCATTGCTGGATTTAAGGGAGATATTAACCACTGATAAATTTGAGTAGTGCTAGAATTAATTCTCTAGATTTAGAGAAGGTGAATTTTCATTTAGTTTTAGCACTTGCAGGGAGTAAATGCACTCACATGGCACATTAATATTACATCCATACAACCTGAGGCAGGCTTGGTGTGGCAGGAGGGCACTATGTCTACATTTTCTCAGAAAAAACAACATGGCATCTTTTTAGAAGCCATGAGTATTTCTTGCTCTTGCACGGCATGTCCAGAAATCTTGTAACCTGATGTTACCTTCACTGAATGTTACTTCAGTTACTTTACTGAAGTACCTGTACTGAAGAGACAAAAGGTATCAATAATATTGTTCTTTTTTCTAAATCACTTGGAAATCATTCAAAGACCAGCTCAGTTCCTAGATTTGATGAAAGGGGGAGTTTCTTTGATTTCTAGCTGTAGCAGAACTACTGACTCCAGGCATGGATTTGACAGGGGTTGTGTGATAGCATTTCTCACGACATTCATGCAGTGAGATCATTCCTGGTGAATACCACTCGACTTTTCTATTTCAGTTCCCGCAGGTGTCTATACATATCCAGAAGGTATTAAAATAATCTAAACCCAAGGGTGTCCCCAGCTCTGCCTGGGTGTTTGTTTTCTTCCTCAGCAGCTGCAATAAGTGACATTGCCATAGAGTCACGTTTTGCTCCAAGTTTGTGACTAGCCAGCAGGATTCTGCCCAGTTCTCAGTTACCCTCTACTGCCCTCACTTACGTTTTTTGAGTTTCGCTTCTGCCAGCAAAATTTTACTGAGGTATTCCTATATAGGATAATCTCACTAGGAAATATTTTCAATATTCTGGAATAAGGGATTACTTTTTATTGCAAGGGAGAAAAACTAGACACTCTCTTCAGTGGAGGCCAGTTCTAAGTATTCCCCTGGCAGAGTCCATGCTAGAGCAGAAGACTACTCCAGAGAAACAAATCACAACATTTTATAGAAGATCTCAAGTGGCTGATTAACCCAGAGAAACTTAGCTGATGCTGGTGCAATTAGACCTCTGAAGAGCTGTGCATCCATGCTTCTGTTGTTCCTGATCAGATTGCTAACGGAGCTAGAGCAGTGGACTCTGGCTGTCGTGCTGGTTTTCACCTGTGCGTGGAGTTAAACAGGCTGCTCCCAGAGCCTCATCACAAGAGCTGAAGTGACCTTGGCGTGACATCCTACCGTCTGTGTTGTCCAGGTTTGTAAATACTGCACAGAGCATGTGTGCCGTCCACAGGCAGGCTGCCCCACTCGGTGAGGGTTTGGCAGCACATTTGTCATTCCACTAAGGCAGTCAGATCAGGATCCTGTAAGGCAGTCAGGAGATGAGGATCCTTGTCAAAATCTCAGGAAGCAGACTAGTAATCTGCAGAGGCCTAAATAGGGCTTTTAAAATTGGAAGCAGAACTGACTGCCTAGACAGAGTTTTTTGAAAGATAAACAGCGTCAGCAGGCTAAATGGATTTGAAGCACAGCTTTAATTGTTTTTCAAACGAATCAGCAAAGGGCACCCTTGCTGGAACAAGCTCTGAAGTACAATCAGGAGGATTTCAAGTGTACAGTAGTTTTGAAGATAATCAGGCATTTTAGTGCTAAAAGATACTGTAGTAAGTAATGAATAAAGAGTTTTTTACTGTCAGCATTGACAGTACTATAGTCTTGGAGTCAATTACAATACCTGCCCTATGTGCATGATGAATTTCACCATCCTCATTAAAACTGACATGCACACTGATTTTCAAACCTCAACAATTGTCTCTGCAGCACGCTTGATAAGAAGAACAAGTTGTTTATTGCCAATACTTACCGTGTGTGGAACACCCCCCGTTCTCCTCCTTTCCCCCGGTCCTCCCCTCTCCACCCAACCATCCCAATAGCCTATGACAGACTAACAACACCTCTGAGTGGATTTTACTGTAATTCTTCAGAATCCCTTGGACCTTGCATAATGGAAATTTTTTGGGTCACCAAATCATGTTTCCTAATTATAGGAATGATAAGAAAAGAAAAAAGAAAAACCCACCAGATATAATGTGAAACGATTCCCTTATTCTGGCTTTTTTTGCGTTTAGAAACCTGGGATAACCCACTCGCTTCCATCTGTTTTGGGTGCGCTCTGTTTTAACCTTGAAGTCAAAGCTTTCCTTCACCTCCTCTTCTTGCCTCTCCTGCCAGCTCCTCTCCTACTGGAGCGGAGAGACCCTCCTGCTCCCAAACGCTCCTCGCTGGGGAATTAATCGCCCCCGCTCGCCCCCGCTCGCCCCCGCTCTCGGTTTTGTTCCCCTCGTGGGGAGCAGAGGCGATCGGGACGAGCGAAGACTCCGCCACCGCGGTCACCCCCGCGACGCCCCCAGCCTCCCTTCCCGCACTGTCAC
>VWZW01001322.1:2488157-2645030 GCA_013397115.1 Edolisoma coerulescens
CCGGTCCGGTGCCGCTGCTCCCCGCGGGCTCCCGGCGGCTCCGCTCACCCGCTCCCTCTTTGCCTCGCAGTCTCACCGGGCCGCCAGGGCAGATCAAAAAAGAGGAGAAATTGTGGCCGGAGAATTTCACCAGCATCCTGAACAGCCTCCTGGATGGCTATGACAACCGGCTGCGACCGGGATTTGGGGGTACGGTGGCGGCGCGGTGGCGGCGCGGTGTCGGCGGCGGGCGGGGGGTCGCTGGGCAGGGGCGGGGGACTCAGCGCTCACCGCTCGGACCGACCCGTTACTGACCGAAAACGTGGGGGTGTGTCCCTGCTCCGGGCTCCGAACCCTCCGGAAAGGGCCGGCAGCGCGGCAGTCCCTGGCCCGAAAGCCCGGGGGGTGCTGCGCAGTCCCGGCCGTGGGGGCCCCGCTGGGGCGGTCCCGGGCTCAGCCCCCGCTTTGCTGCTCTGCCCACATCCCGGGCTCGGGCTGCTGCTGCTGCGCTGGAGGAAAAATAAGCCCTGGAGCCGGTGTGCGTTGGCTTGATGGGGATGGAGGGACCTGTCTAACACCCAGATTCTTCTTGTTCTTGGCAGTTTTTGACCCTTAAATGCCGCGATCGGGTCCTAATAGAAACAAGTGTACTTTCACCAGCCTGGGAGGTTAGGTCTGATGGATTCTGTCCCACTAGTTAGGGAAAATCAGAGCTCAGGTGCCTGAGCACCCCAGTTCTTTACCACAGTTGCTGAAATTCCAGTTTTGATTTAGAAGCAGTAGACTTAATTGCTGTATAGGAATTAGATGTGGTGGAGTTTCAAATTTGCCTTCACCTGTGCTCTGCATGTGAGGGTTTTGGGCCTCTTTCTTTCCTTAGGCTGTTAAGATGCAGTTTTGTGATGCTGGAGGAGCAGCCAGACTTGCTGTTCTTTATGATTTTGATGGTTTTGTGTAGGGACTTGGAATGACAAATCATTAAGATCCAGGCAAAATAAAAGTTTATTTTGTATTCTGGAATGAAGATATTAAAAATGCAAATTTGAAAGTGAAAACAATATAAAAAATATTTATAAATAAATGCTACAGCCCTTTTTATGATGCTCAAAGCTGTAAGGAGGTTTTTATAGGCTGCTTCCAATACAGGATTGAATGAGATCCTTGCGTAGGTTTATGTTGCGAAATACTTTCGTCCTCCTCTGAAAGTACCTTCTCCATACATGTGATCCATCCACACTGACATGTGTGCCAGCACATTCCCCACACGCCATATGCAGTGCTCACATGCATGATCGTGATTGTTAAAGGACAACACATGGACCACTCTTATTGTTTTGAGTGTATGGAATAAATGAGGCCTTCTTAAATTAGCTTACATGTTAAGTGAGAAGGAAGCTAAATTTATTAACACCCGGAGGAGTCATTGGGAACTGATAGCCTTTTGCAATTTAGTCTTTGTGGAGAGGTTACAGACACTTCTGCACGCGTACAAGAGATGTGCTAAGTTTGGCATCATTTTAGGTTGAATGCCAACTAATTAGTCATCTAGCAAAGATGCTTTATGAGCATTATCAGATTTCCAAAATTAAACAACTACTAAATATGTAATATATGTTGATTCTTATTTTAATACAGTTGTCCTTTGCAGGATATTTTGCAAGAGTAGATATTTTTCCCCTGTAAGTGTGGCAGACTTTCAGCAAAACGCAATCAAGGAGATAAAGTTCATTGTATCTTCTTGAACTTCCGTATTGGCAATATTGAAGTAAATGAGAGAGGGAGGAAACAACTCTCAGATTTCAGCCTGGGGAAAAAACTTCTGGGTCAATATTTCACAAAATGGATATTATTTTGCTTCTTCCTTCCTCATAACCATCTCTGTGGTTTATATTTAAACCACTGATCTCTGAGTTTTGAACTTTTAAGTAAAACACAGGGGAAAAATGCTTTGTTTTTAAAAATTATGCTTGCCTCCCTAGCTCCTTACAGCAAAAATTATCTACCCCTGATTTGAGAAGAAAAACTTCGGATAAAAAAAAATCAAACAACAAAACCAACCAAAGAAAGAAATTTCTGTAATTGATCAGATTTCACTTTTTGACATTGCTCAGAGTAATAACTATAGACTATTTATTGAAATGTAGAATATGAACATAAACTTTTACCTATATTTTAGGTTTTTTTTCTGATAAATCTTTATGACAAATGGGATTGTATCTTAACAGTGGGTCACTCGCTAGTTTATAGCATTGCAAACAAAATGTCAGAGGGGATGGGAATATTTAGAGATGGAAAGTATAGTGTGTTTTGGTGATGTTAAAGCTACATCACTTTCTGATGAACAGTGGAATACTTATTTTTATTTTCTTTTTGAAGCTGATTCACCATCTAGTTTTCATATGGCCTGAAATGAAACAAAGGTTTTATTTTCAGAACAAAAGGCCTCACAGAGGACTAACTGATGCTGATTTTAAACTTCAAATTGATGAAAATATTTCTAATTCTGGCACAGATTATGTTTAAAATCAGACTTGGAGAGGTAGCCAAATTTTGAATTTTGCTGGCATATTCCAGAGTTACCACAAATAAAAATACATGAAGATAATTCACATACAGAGTGAAGTAGGAAATGTTTGATTCTGGAAATTCCCCACAACTGGATCAAAATTCTCCATACTATCATTAATTTGCACAATTTTTGGTAGTTATGGAGGAGAAGTTAAGTTGCCTCAGCATGCTTACAAATGTGGACATGGTCTCCTGGGAGTGTTGTGAACCCCAGCAGAGTATGTGGAAGCTTCTCTTGGTGGTACTTATATAGGAGCATAGCATATGTTGAGGGTCAATAGCATGATGAAGTTCCCCATGTCATTGGATTGACACCTTGCATTATAACTTCACTTTATTAAATGAATTTAATAAACTTAAAAAGTTGCTGTGACCTTGCTAGGCACTGTGAGGTTTGGTAGTGTGATAAACAAAACCAGAAGGGTTTATTAGATTACTAAAGACCATTTAAGTGAAAGTTACCATTAAGTTGGGGCAGGGGGGAGAATCTAAAGAGAGAAGCAAAGAAATGTCACCTGGAAATTGAATGAAGTAAAGCAGAATGGGCAGTTTCATGTAGGAAAGGAAAAAAAACTGCAACTGCTGTCAAGAAGACTCTAAGTGCATAAGTATTTTGAATTTGAGTAGATGAAGGGTATTTAGGGAGTAATGAGTAAAGTAATGCTGTATGATGTTTGAAAATAGTGTGATGGAGATGAAGTTAGTTCATTCCCTACGCTGTATGCTCTGTTATATCACTATCCTGAATTTCAGCATGCAGTTTATAATCCAAGTGGCTTTCCTGGTCAAAACCACTGTATAAAAACAGTGTTTTTACAGAAGCTGCTTGTAGTGTCATTAATTAAAATCATCGTCTGCTAGAAAACTTCAAGAGTACTACCGTAGTACTATTTTGATTCAGCTGTAAAAGTTTGAAGTAAAAGCATTTCTAGCTATACCCTGTCTCTAGTTTTCATCTGCTTTTAAAAATTTTGTGTGTTACATGAAGAAAAACTATACAAAGTTACACAAGCTCTATTTTCTCTGAAAATCACCTTATTAATTTTCTGGTGGTTAGTTTCAAAGTGACAGTAGAGGTCCAAAGTCTTTGAAAGGAGCATCATTCACTTGAAGTAAAAGGCCTGTGTCTGATTTGGCAGATTTTAAACCCATGCATGGTTTCAGACTTTACCTGAGCAACTCTTGACGTTAGCAAGGGCCTGCAAGAGCTGATTCAAACCTGTATTGGATGGTAACTTTAAAAAAATGTAATGGTGTCTTTGAAATTTTCATGATATAGTAACTAATCGCACTTAAACCTGGACTTAGGGATGCAGGAAGGAATAAGGAGACTGAAGCTGATGAGGGTGACAGCCCTGTGTGCTGCCATGTGTCTGCTAGTTTTAATGAATTGTGCCTTTCAGAGAATATCTTATCTCTGATGTGTTGCTTTTAATGGCCAATTGTATGGCCGGACCAAAGAAAGAAAGTGGTGTGTGTCCTGCCTCCTGCCGAAGGTTCTTAGGTTGACTGTAAAACCTGCTGACCACAAGCTGCCGGCATCGCCCGCAGCCCGTTACTGACGCGTTGTGGTGTGGTTGCCCATCATTTAATGAAAGCTGGAGCCCTCTCTCTTCCTGAGTTCTGTTTGTGTGAGGTAGAGCCTGGCATAAGTTTTGAATCTCACTATCAACTACTGGTGTTAGCTCTGTGGCTTTCTCTTTGGAAATGCCACATACACTGCTGCCTCCTGAACAGAAGGAACAGTACTGTGTCCATAAATTTCCCTTTTTCTCTTCTTCCTCCTTTTGTATTCTTTTTAATGATCTCGTAACTGGGAAAGTGCAGCTGAGTACTTGGTGGAAAAAAATATGTTGGCCATTGTCTCCCCTAGGAAGGATAGGAGAAGGATTCTCTGCCCCATCTAGTCTGTGTGTTGTTCAGCTGATGAACAGCATTTCTGAAGAGTTTCATTTCCTGTCTATGCAGGACTTTAGTCAGAAAATAAACACAGAATACATTTGAAGAGCAAAGGCAATTTTCTGTTTTTAGAGAAAATAAAAATATCTACATGATTATTTGTTCTTACTAGGAACTCAAGTGTACCTTAAAGGTTCCATTGCTCAGCATAATAGATATTACTGTTTCTTTTTACTATCTAGATTGCAAATGGACTTGAAGTGAGCATTGAAAAGTGAAGCGGGTCATTTTTTTTTTTCCCCAGCAGTTGTCCATTCTTTCTCAGCTGGTGAGAGCTGATGACTCAAAGCTTAACAGGATATGGTGTTAGATACCTGTAGGTGACAGATTTGAATTTGGCCTCGGTTAGTAATGCATGAAGTCATTACCATCTGTCTATTGTTCAGTGATCTGTATAAAATTAGCTGATATTCTTAGTCCAGTTCTTAGTAGACAGGTGTCCACATCATGAAAACTGGCACCAGTATCAGGCTTACTGGCTGTCTCAGCGGAGATGATTTGCTGATAAATAGGCAAAGAAACAGTAATCTCCTAATTTCTGAGTTATACTTTTCCCTTTTCAGGTTCAGACATGCTGATGGATGAACATACATAGAGACAAAGGTTATTGTGTGCTGCTGTGTTTGTTGCATTGTCTTTTGGTAGAGAATGTAGCCCATGTGTTTGAATTCTGCATTAATTTTTTAAAAATGCCCAACCTAGTTCTGGCTTTTGAACAGAATTCTTACATATAGCAGGTGTCCTTAGCTGTTCTTTCTGATAGAATGAAACAAGAGAACATGTTTCATATGATGGTTTTTTTTTTCTTTTTTTCCCTCACTTAAAAAATGTCAGCCCTATTCAGGCAGCAAGAATTTTGAAAGAGCACCAAATCTTTCACATGTAGTTATATATAAAAAAAAATCTGTAGCAACTACTTTTTTTTTTTTTTTATGTAGCTGTAGGAACTGATGTAATACGATTTTATGTGGTTTAAATATCTTGGGATTGATCTCATAATAGCAGCAATAACTGCACGGCATTTAAATTGTACTTTGTATGTTGAAACCTTTGTACAGACTTGTTTGTTAATGTTTCCTATTAGTTGTGGGACCCTTGATGGCAAAATTTGCAATATACAGAAAGCCTGTGCAGGATTTGAGTGTTTACATACAGTGGAGATCTCTGCAGTGACAGTTGCCTATGGAGACACAGGGATAATGGAGCCCGAAGTCTTTCACTGGGAGCTGTGCTGCAGTTCAACCCATATGTTGACATAAAACGCATGGGAGAGCTCCCTTGTGTTCCTCTTCCCAGGGTTAGGGCCTGGCATCACTTCTTCAGCCCACATGTAACATCTATAACACTGAACTATTCTGGCTTTTTGCAGGGGTTGCTTTTAATCCTGCCTGAGCTTCTTTAAAGTGTATTATCTTGCAAGCAGTGATTCAGACTTAACTGTTCCCACTGCAGTGTGTAGGACTCTTCTCCTATTTCATTGACATAAAAATACACACCAGTATGATATAAATAGTTCTTCAGTATTCCTTAAGATTTATGGTGGATAGATACTTTGTGAAGATCCATTGAGGGGTAAACCCAAATGGTCATATTTAAAGTTAATTTGCCTTCTTAAAACTCTGCATTTTATTGCCAGTAATAGAGCGTTAAGGATTCTGATAGGATCTTCTGCTTGCAGAGCCTGAGTTGATTAAGTGGTGCAACACATTCGTTTTGGAGGGCTGCTTAAATCACCAGTAAAAGTAGGTTAGGTGACTACAGATCACCTCCTCGTTGACAGGAATTCCCACGATTAATAATAGTTTAAAAAAGAAGCAGCAGCATGACTCACTATTTATACCCCCGCTATTGTTATCAACTGGAGTTATGTTTTCTCCTAGAACAAGAATAAGAGATAGGTATTGGTGTCGCCATAGATACTCCTGGGTTGGCATAAAGTACTGGGATGTGCTAGAAAATCCAAGATTTGTCATTTCACAACTGTTAAGGCCAATGTAGGTGGAAGACGTGGAGCATGAAAGGGCTGCAATAGGAGAGAAAGCATTAAGGAGATAATCAGCTTCACTGTCTTTGCTCATACCAGACACTGAACTGTTTGACCAAGGTTTTGGCTGCAAAGCAAGGATTTGTATGTCTGTACTAGCTGGATAACTGTTATGATGTCTAAAGTATTTCTAGATCTGCATTCATCTGCCGTTTTATAGTTCAAAAAGATGTGATTTTAACATCTGTTTTGTCACTCTTCTGCCATCATGTTGGACAAGCAACTAAAAGTAAACACTATTTTGTAGCCTCATAATTGTCGGAGAGTTCCTGCTTCCTTCTTTCTCATGGGTCATACTAATAATTATTTGAGAGCAGAACAGCAGTTACTGGAGAGTGAACTCAAACACAGTTTTAGTCTTGTGCTGCTGCTATAGTGTTTCTAATAGCATTAAGTCGTAGGCGTGCTGATTTGGAGACTAGCTTCTTGATCTTAGCTTACTCCTTCTTTCTGAGAAACTCCAAAAAACAAAGTTGCGAAAGCGTCTGAATGCCTATTGCCCATGAAGCTGTAATCATTTAATAAAACAAAAGAAATCAATGTCTGAGGAGAAGCAGCTCATGCCTGTGGGAAAATTTGTCCCTTAGCTCAATTTGGTGTAATTGTAAAATTACAGTGTTCTGTGAGCTAAAGAAAAGAATATACCATCAGAGGAAAAACACTTATAGGTTTGGGTTTTATTTAAGGACTATTCCTATTTAGTTTCTTAGAATTAACAAGTAAAACAGTTCCTGAAAGGAATTCAGGGACTTGCCTCTGTTACTCAATAATAAGGGAATACTGGATATTGAACTCATTTCCTGAGAGGGATTCTTGCAGGAACTGAGTGCAGTATTCAGTGTTCTCTTATTATTGAGTATACTCAGTATACTCTTATTATTGAGTAACAAAGACTAATTCCTGTGTTTTCCTTATTAAACTTTGTGGGAAAATGAATCTTTCATTTCCATAGAACTGATTTCAGAAATATTTCAAGTTCAAATGAAATAAATATTTATATATTTAAACCAACCCTGGATAAACTGTAATAGTGTGTTTGTGGGAGATCAGTTGTAATTGAATCTTTTCTATTTCTACATACAATTATGGCTGGGCTTTTCTCTCCTATCTTCTAGCACTATAGATAAATGTCTTCACTTCTAATCTCTTGGAGCTCTTCTGCTCTCCAGAAAAAAATATCTTCAGGAAATGTCATTGGACCATGTTGTCAGTTAAATGAGTGATCTAAACACTCATGGATTCCCTGACCGATGAACACTTTGTTATTTGTAGAAAAGGGAGCAGCTTCCATGTGACATGTTTAGCGAGCAACCCATTGCAAAACAAATGGCATGGTACGAAAGTGGGTTATCTGGAACTTGGGAGTTGCTTCTTAAAACCTCTTCAAGGCACACATGCCAAACTATGCAACTTTCCAGGGACCTCTGAGCTACCAACTGTTGTACAGTGGAATTTCTTTAGAGTTATTTTGAAAAAATGCCCTTCTGTGGAATTTAGCTTCCAGTAAAGTAATCTTTTTGACACAGCGGAAAAATTCTTAGCTATTCTTCTCTAAATAATTTGCAAAATCTCTAGTAAAATAATTTTACCTGGTTTTCTTTCACTTTTTGTTTACGGCTTGAGACTCATTCTAGGTGCAGGAAGTTCAGATTCCCTGTTTTCCCATTGCTTACTTCTTTTTTTATCTTTTACCATTTGATTCAAAGTGACATCTGTGAAGAGTGATTTCTTAAATTTTTTTTTTCTTTTCAAGTGGGGCATATTCTTCTGCTGCTAACTCTGTTGAGTCTTTCCTCCTTTCATTTTTATATTGCAAATACTATGATAAAGCCTGAATTATCAGACTTGAGCCACTTATCCTCTTTAGTAATTTGAGTTGTATGGGTTTAGAAGCTGGTTGCAAATTTGTAGATCATGCATGTTTTTTCAAACAGATAGTATTTGGTAAGACCTTCAGTAGATTTTTTTTTTTAAATTTATTATGTGAGTTAATTACCTGAATTAAACTGTTAGCTAATGCTTTGATCCCATAATCATCATAACGGCTGATAATTATTAGCAACTTTCTAGCCTTTTACGTTAGGAAGAGACCTAAATCCCAGTGAAATTAGTGCACGTATTCTTTGGTTTAAGGTAGAGTGTACTGAAGAGTGGATGCCCATCTAAAATTTCAAGGTAGTAAAGGAAATAATACATTAAAATGAAACTGCTTTCTCTGGTGTTTGATTTGCCATACACAGCTGTGAAAGTGCAAAACCTCTGCTCAGTGCAGTGTTTTTAACAGTGTCCTAAGTATCATTAGTTCTTTCAAGACAGGCTTTGTAGCAGAATGCGGATCTTGGTTCAAACCCTCAAAAATGCTTAGACCTTCAACTTTTATTTTGGATATTAGTATTAAAGCAGTTAAGTACATCTCAGGATATGGATTCAGTTCTTGATCCTGCGATACTAAATTACTCAGTGCATGTCCTGCTAATGTCTGTAGTCCAGTTATTACCAGTAGGTCCAAATATTAATAATAAATGCTTTGAGGAATGTGGATTTCCTGGATTCAGTGCTTGTTGTTAAGTAGAATGGTGTTTTTAATGAGCCTTTTAATTTTTTGGCATCAGTTTTCTTAGTCGTTGAGTCAACATTGGTTTTCTGAATGAGGATTTGCATGGAAATGCTGCTTTTGATTTACTTATGTGGTAAAGGTAATTGAGCAGTGCTTCTTATTTGAGACTTATCTGAATTGACCTCTGCGTTTTGCTCTTGCTCATCCACAGAACCCTGAAAGCGGTAACTGTTCACACGCCAGGATCATTTATGCGAATTGTTGACCTGCAAAATTCAAATTTTCTTGCTCACTTCCTTTTCATACATTAGGTCCTGTTACTGAAGTCAAAACAGATATATATGTCACCAGTTTTGGACCTGTTTCTGATGTAGAAATGGTATGTATTTCTGGGATTAAAATGCCATTTCCTGGTTCTGAGAAACCATTAGCTGCAGTAGGAGTGGATGCTTCATCTGTACTGTTCTGTCAATCATGCAAATTAGGCAAGATTAGTAACAGCTTAATTTACAGGTTATAATTAGATACATCAGGCCTGATTCTGGTCACACTTTCAGTGGGTTTTGGCTGCCTTAAGAAATTCACTTCATAGGATTTAAAACAGATTTTCACGGCACAGAGGCAGAATCCGGCCTTGCAGGGAGTGTCTAAGTCAGTCTACTGTGGGGAAAATGTGTAATATCTTTGAAATTGCTTTTTGTTTCTGAGACTTGTGTTATTCTCAGGTGAATAATAATGACATCACTTCACAAATACATGTTGACGTTTTCATTTCAGATGAATGCCCTTTGCTGATCTTTGTGCTCCTTTAAGCATCACTTTCAGCAAATGTTTGTCTGATAAGAGTTTTCATAAGTATCTGCAGAAATTAAATGTCCAAGTGACATGCATGAAATAGTAACAGAGGAGAAATATTACATTTGCATGTTCTGTTATTTGTGCCTGAATGGCTTTTTTCTTTCAAGGTCAAATCCAGCAAAACTCTCATCAACTTCTGAAATACAGTGATATACCCTTAAATCATACAGCAGTTGATCTTTTTATGACATGTTCAAGAAATCCCATGGAAATAACACCAGCCATATGTGTTGAACTGAACTTCTTAATGGAAAAAGTAGTTTCAGGGTAGTAGTTTTCTTCCCATATAGTGCTGTTGTTCACTTTGTGGTGCCCCTAATTTACTTCTATTATGTGGAAAGGTATGTGATAGCAAGGTATTTTTTCAAAGGCTACATTTGTGACAGCAGTCTCGTGTTGAAATGCATCTCACCCTTTCATTGGTTATCATGTGCAGTATTATGCTTATCAGAGTGACAAGGGGTACAAGAATGTGGTGCCAAGGAAATCTAGTGATATGTGCCTCAAATCTACAATGAGGGCTGCATGGCATCTTTCAGGTTTCCTTTTCATGGGAAGTTATTAGTTGTATTGGAGAAGGCAAAAGTGAGAACATGGACCAAAGATAGGTAAGGAACTTGTAAAAGGGGATTTTACAGCAGATATTTCCCCTTTCTTCATTAGGGATTTTTTAGGAGGCTATTTAGCAATACAGGAATTGTTTCTGGAATACTCTCTAGTTAATATATCCATTAGTGACCCAGTGTAATCTGAATGTGGCTGCACTTGTAAAATTTGCTGCAACAGTGAAGTGTGATTTGGTCTCAGTACACGGGATGATCAGAATGTCTTTTTAGTTGCTTTTGTACCCGTTTTCATTTTTTAATGAAAGTGGTTGAAATCTTATGTTACAAAATCTGTCATGTAGAAGCTAATAACAGAAACTGCTACTTATAAGCTATGAAGTCGCCAGCAAGAAATGACACTAGAGGAGATACTTTGCATGGATTAAGTATAAACCACAGTGGAGGATACAGTCATGGAAAAGGAGACAGATATAATCCTAAAATGCATTATACTAGTAGACATGCTTCCTTGTCAATGCAAATAGATGTGGCCTTACAAGTAATTTCAGTGGAAACATTATGCAGAAGAATTTGAAATTAAGTCAGAAAACATTGTTTGGCTTAACAACAAAATCAAAACTGTAAGTTGGAAAGGACTTAAAGCTTTCCATGTGACCTTTTTCAATGCCACATGATAGTTTTTTTTTGTGAAATGCTTTAGCTTCCTGAGATGAGAAATGCATTCTTTCATCCATTCATTCACATATGATTTCTCATGATGTGCCTGCGTCTGCAGTTCTGCAGTTGTTTGCATGTTTTCTTTGGAGCATCTGAGTGGCTTTTCTGAGGAGCTTAATGGAATAGTTACATACTTAAAAAAAAAAATAAATATATATGCAAATCTCTATATAATTTATAATACATATTTTGTGGGTGTGACAAAGGACTTACTTAGCTTTCCTCAGTTAAAAGCTTACTTTCCATAAGATGAAGTTTTCTTTCCTAACTTTAAAGTGGAACTAATAATTTGTCCTGGTATTTTCAATTTAGTCAGCAGCAGCCAATCTATGGATGTATTACCTTTAAAAATTTATTGACAATTCTTATCAGAGATCATTTTGTTTCCAGTTATATGCTTGACTTCAAATTCAGTTGCCTGCTTCCTGCAACCTAATTAGGTTAATTATTCTTTAATGATTAAATGTGTAGCAGTTTATTCATATGATTAATGTAAGAAATTAAGCTATTAAGAAGTACACGAGACACTTTAATTGGTGGAAAGATGTTTGTGTAGTGGACTTAGGATTTTCTTTTCTAATGTTTCTTTGCTCCTGAGGGATTTCTTCTTTTACAGGCAACACACATGCAAATGTAATCTTTGTTTTTCTGCGATTTAATACAGGAATATACAATGGATGTCTTCTTTCGTCAGACATGGGTAGATAAAAGATTAAAATATGATGGCCCTATTGAAATTTTAAGACTTAACAACTTGATGGTTTCAAAGGTATGGACTCCTGACACTTTCTTCAGGAATGGGAAAAAGTCTGTTGCACATAATATGACAGCCCCAAACAAACTCTTCAGAATAATGAGAAATGGCACCATCCTGTAC
The DNA here is from genome assembly GCA_013397115.1 of Edolisoma coerulescens. Classification (NCBI taxonomy): domain Eukaryota; kingdom Metazoa; phylum Chordata; class Aves; order Passeriformes; family Campephagidae; genus Edolisoma; species Edolisoma coerulescens. The sequence goes on from VWZW01001322.1 coordinate 2,500,283, forward strand.
ACAATGAGGTATCTAATATGTTTGTTTGACTTCTTACAATTACTGTATGCAAAAGTTGTACTGCCTAGACAAAATGGCAACCAGAGACTATTTAATTTGTTCCATTATAGGCTTACAATAAGTGCAGAGTGTCCCATGAGATTAGTGGATTTTCCCATGGATGGTCATGCTTGTCCTCTCAAATTTGGGAGTTGTAAGTTGCAATTATGAAATTTCTTGTAACTACAGAATTTAAATAGTAGAAGTAAATTTTGAGCAATTACTAGACTTTCTGAATATATACCGAAATGTTTTGATATGCAATCCCTATGCAGACAAAACTCCTGTGAAGTTCCTTGGGACTTCCATTTAGGACCTCAAAAATTAAACGAAGAGAACTAAAAAGCAGGTGGTGATTCAGCTGTTACATTAAACCCCACTATTCTGGATACATGGTTGCTTGAAATATATAGTTTTTCTCTGTTCTTGGGGAGGAATTGGATACTCAGTGAAGTGAGAGATTCTCTCGAGAAGACAAACTTAACTTAAAACAGCTAGGGAAAATACACCTAGGGAAGCAGGTTAGCTGACTTTCTCTACAGGTAGTGGAAGCACATTGGCATCTTAAGAAAGAGGTGTAGTTTATGTGCAGAGATTTGACCTCCAGTTGCGATTGTCTTTCTGCTGGCCTGTAAGAGGAGTCTGCATGGCAGGTTTAGACTAGATAAATAACTTTTTAACTGGTGAGAAGAATCTTAGTGCAGATGACTTTCCTTTCTGCTTTGAAGTCAGATGTAGATTTTTGAAAAATGTCCAAACTTTGGATAGAAGGAACAGTTTGGGACATCTGCATAACAAACAAGAGAGGGTAGTTGTGGTTACCTAATGTGAATCCAAAGCAGAGACCTCTGAGACCCCCTGGAGATGGTTGGTGCACTCCATTAACTGTCTTGTCATTCTTTTAAGCCTTCTTGGTCATTGACTTCTCTACTTTAGACCCTCTGATGGCTGGACATTAATCTGTTTTCCTTGACCCCAGACCTCTGAAGTCAGAAATGGCTGGAGAACCCTCAGAGATTTTCCATAGCATAAATTTAGCTTATACAGCTGGGTAGTCAACCTGAAAGGGGGTATTAAAGACACCGCTCTGATATGATTTTTCATCCCTGCCACAATGAGACTGGAGACCAGGTGCTGCAAGATTTGTCTTTGGTATCAGCTATATGATAGGGCTGCTTTGATAGTGAGGGCTCATCCACAGTCATAGCTCTTCAGACAGAATCACCAGTCAGCAGGAATTGTGCTGAACACTATTCTAATATTTCCCACAGTGAAACTTGAAATAACATGTAGCCATTTCAAATGTAAGACTTATTTGATTCAATTTTAACAGGAGTTTGGACTGTGTAGGGATTGAATGCTAGCCCTAAGATATGTCTTTTGCATTAAATGTAAAACATTTCTTTGTGTGTGCTTATTTTGGGGCTGTTGTGAGTTTTTTACTGACCTATGGTTTCTGGCAAATATTTTAAACAGAAGTTTAAAATATTGTAGTTTTTAGTATAATCATTCTTTTCTATAAAGAAATGTGCATCCAATCTTCAAAATATATCCTCCTTGTACATACTCTTTTTTTTCAGATTAGTATATTTTAACAGTAAAATTTTATTTAGAAATTGCTAAAATAAAGATAAACTTTGCATGCCCAGGAAGGGCTGATCCAGAAGGGATTTGTGTTTAGTCTTCACATTCATATGTGAAGTGAATTTATGTGTGACACTTGACATATAACCTCAGGTCTTATTTATTCTACTCCAAGGGTGGCTTTTTGGGGGTAACTTAACATGAAGGGTATCTTCTGAAGTTGTTCATGTATGTTTTACTGTTTGGTTTCAGTAGGTTTGGCTTGCGTTCTTAGTAAGGCATGAGAAAAAGTTTCCTATTTATGCAAACTGATGCTGTGTTGTAGATGCTTATCCAAAGAGTGAAATGATTTATACCTGGACAAAAGGACCTGAGAAGTCAGTAGAAGTTCCTGAGGAGTCTTCCAGTTTAGTTCAGTATGACCTGCTTGGGCATACGGTATCCTCTGAAACTATTAAATCTATTACAGGTAGGAATCTCGTCAGTAAAAATCAACTTGAGATAAAACTAACCTGTAACATTGCCCAAAGCTTTTTTTCTTTTTCTTCCTGTAAGTTATTCTGCGGAATGTCATAGGGTGTGTAAGGGCTGAGAGTGTAAATCTGAATTAGGTTTCTGTCCTTGAGATTTACATTTGCAGATTCATTACAGTAGATTGTGACAGTCTTTCAGAAAACTAGAATGAGATCATTACTCCAAGGGACAAAATGAGCATTTAATCACTGCTTAAAATGCAGTTTGAAGAGTCAAGAGGATGCCTGGGTGAGGAAGTAATTTCTCAGCACTGTATCCACATTATGTGCAAAAGACTTCCTTTGTTTGGTGGTGCAAACAACCCAGGATAGAAGTATAGCATACAGAATGGGTTATTAAAACCATAAAAACCCTCTAGTCAGATAAGGGTAGGCACAAATACATTAGTCACAATAGATACTTCTGCTGATTTGTGCTGTAAGAAATAAGGCAAGTGGCAACTACAGGCATCCAAAATGAGTGAAGTATCACTGATGAGCAGTGTGGTGATAAACAAGCATATTCCCAAAATATTTTTAAAATTTGGAATCATTTTCTAGGCATCAGCAGGTTTGGGTGTTGTGAGATAGTCAAAATGAAACCAGTAAAGCAAATATATTTGATGTATTGCTCTGTGGATGTTTTACTCACAGATAAAGTGGCATTTTGCAATTCACTAGAAATTTACTTCTCAGCATATAGATTATTATGAGTTAACAAAAAAATGTCCTTGGTGTCCCAGAAGGCTCATTCTGTAGTGCTTTATTTAGACAGTTTATTGACTTTATGGTAAAACTGCTTTTTTTGGTCTGTTTGCTTAATATGAATGATAACATTTCAGATAAAGTTAGAGTATTTTTAATTCTTCTCAATGATTTTTGCATTTGTTTCATTATCATAGCGGGGCTGACTTATAAACCTTGCAAAAAGCTGAGATGCTTGCATAACGTTTGATGTGTATCATTGTTCTTATTGTTTTATCCAGCAGGTAGGTACCACAATGTTACGGATGCTATGGTAGGTAGATAACTTGTGTCTCGGGATTCTCTTCTTCAAAAGGATTTTTAAAATCATGCTTATACTGTAAAATGTATTAGTTGTATTACAGTATTTGTGGTATCAGCTTCTGGATGGCACTGTAAGGACTTACTGTTTCTAGGATTTTTTTAAAACACCTTTCATTTCATTCTTGTTCTAAAGAAGGTATCTTTCTGTACATGTTAAGTAATATGAATTGCATCACGTTAAACAATCCTAATTGAGAGTCTGAAACAGTTATTCTGCAACACAAATTTTATACACAGAGAAATATTTTCTTTTTTTTTAGGTGAATATATTGTTATGACAGTTTATTTCCACCTCAGACGGAAAATGGGTTATTTTATGATTCAGACCTATATCCCATGCATTATGACCGTGATCCTCTCTCAAGTTTCATTTTGGATAAATAAGGAATCTGTTCCTGCTAGAACTGTATTTGGTAATTATTTCTTTTTTTACTTTTTCTTGTACTTGCTTTTTTAATAACTCTCACTAGAATACGGCTTTTTAGTGCCTTGGGGTATGCTCCATGCTATTGCAGAAGAAAGGGAATAATTGAAATTCAGAGGAAATTTTGCTATTGATGTATGAAGAATGCTGTTATATGAATCCTTGGAATCTGAAGAGAAACTTGGAGTATATAACCAGAAGGGTGGCATGGTCACCTGTAGCAAATGGCTGCTCAGCTCTAGGGATTCTACCTGCTTGAGCGGGCAAACTGGAAAGACCTTGCTCTGAGTAATACACTCAAGTTCTTAGTCTACATTTAGATCAGGTTTATCTTCCAGTGGACAGTAGTTTAAGTACTTGAAATCACACTTTATAGAATACTTGCAAAATAAATTGATTTGGAGTAAGTGAGATGTTCAAATGTCTTGTTATGAGGTATCTGTGTCATCAGTGGAAGCTTGCTATGAGTAAGGCTTAGATTCTGTCACTGTAATTTCATATTTAGTGCCCTTCTTTCCTTTCTGCCATTGCCATAATGAGAATGAATTACAAAAACAAAATGATTACAAGATATTAAAATTACCCTCATCAAAATGCAGCTTGAATGGGATGCTACACTGAAAATAACAGAAACTCTTCTGTGGAAGACAAAGTGTAAGAATCTAAATGGAAATATGTTTCCTAACAAAGAAATAGGATAAAATATTTTAAAAGCGGCATTTATAGAACAATGTCTTGACTTCATAATGTACTGTAGTCTAAAGCAGGAAGAGAATGTTCTACTAAAAGTGTTTTTATAGACTGATAGATGCTGCCAAGAGTGATAGGAATTAATGTTTCTAGTGATGGCCCATTCAAACATGTAACTGGAGTCAGAGCACTCTTTGTATCACAAGTGAGACAAGGTTGGTGATTATAGGGAGAAACAACCTGTAAACGTAATAGGAATGCCACTAACTTTCAACTCAATCATTACATTAGACAAACTGGTATATCACTTCATATGCCTTTGCAGTGGTCTTTACTATTTGAATGGAGTATTGCCATGAACTGGAAATACAGAATTTGTATTTACAGACCCAATGAATTTTTTCATACAGATTATGGAGCAATATATGTAATATGTGTAATTATATCCATGTGAAGCTAAAAAAAAGTAGTTTGGACATCCACTAACTTACAGATAGGTCACTAAAATGCATTTGATAGCAAGTTACTGAAAATATGGCAGCAAGTCTCTTCCAAGTTTTGAGACAGATTATGACAAGGGCCCTGTTTTCCAAAGTTTTTTTTTTAAAGGAAAAAAAGAGATGGGCAAGAGATAGGAATGAAGCTGTAGTACTGCCCTGGTACCAGCTTTCTAGAGGAACTGTCAGAAGAGGCTAACCAAAAGATCATTCTGTTGGACACTGCAGGATTAGGGAGAACTTGGCAAAGGTAACATGAAGGACTAAGGGACATCAGTTTGTGATTTCTGCAATCAGAGCTTCAGACACCCAAAATCTGGTGATTGTGGGAGAGTGGAAAGACAGCATTGTTTTTAGAACAACTTTTAACCATATAAAAATACATTTGTAGTATTTTAATATAAAAATTAATGTTAAAACTTAATGTCTATGTGCATTTTCAGTCAGAAGCTTGTCAGTATTTAGCTTGGGATAAATACAGTGTATGTGCAAATATAACATTTTTACCAGAACTTAATTCCCTACCCTGTAAATCCCTATTACACATATGGGCAGTTGTACTGGCAGCTCCAAGTCTTCCAGAAGAATGATTTAATAGGGAAAAATCTGATAAACAGTGTCACAAAACTATAATATTGTCACAGCGTCCCATCTCCTCCTTGTTTTTAGTTAATGTTTGGTCATTTATTTCACTTTACCCTATTTTTACATTTATTAAACAAATGTTTTTAGAAAAAATTCAGACAAACTTTTTGCTTGAAGTGGATGAAGGTCCACTCAGGTCCTTAGAAAGGATAGGGCTAAACCGGGATGTATCTCCTCCAGGGGAAAAAAAACCCCAAACAACTTTCCATAATTTATATTTTTTTCTCGAACCTAAATATTTTCAGTGGTGTGGTCTTCAACACCTTCCCACTGAAGAAGGTTTTGTGAGCTTGCATCTGTATTCTTTGTCCTCCTGAAAACTCTGAGATATCCTTTGAGCTCTAATGACCTGGCTATTACTCTTTTTTCATTTTTCTGCTTTAGTAGGAAGGATTGATTTCATGGTGACCAGTTCTCTGTATGGCAGTGTGTAGGTGAAGCTTTTTTTTATCATATTACCTTGATGGAATACCATCATTTAGCAAATAGGGATGTGAGGAATCTGTTGAAAAACATATTCTTAATGAGTTTAAATTCTTCTGAGCATAACAATTGCATCTTGAATTAGAATGGGTACAGTGTTCTCTTTATAAGAGTAAAAACATGTCTAAATCATCCTTGAGGTTATCATGCTAGGATTTTTGCAGTGTTCACTACATACTTGGGGTTTTACATTTGTATGATATGGGATATTTTGGATGAAAACAGAAAAAAAGACCTCATTCATTTGTTTTAATACAGCACGTATTTGCATCTGAAGTACTACCTTGAAGTGGCCATATTTTGAGTTCAGTGTTCATGCTTGCCCACTTTTTAATTAAAGTTGTTCTTTCAGAAGATGAAATTCTGATTAAATTTCATTGGCTGACTAGTAGCAGAAGGCTGTAAAAAAAAAGTTATAGTTTCTTAACTAACAGAGTTTTAACATAATATTCTTCCTTAGCACCAAAATGATTTATGATGACTTAATGGCTCCTGGATTACAAGTGTGATCAGAGGCACAGATGCAGAGTAATAGGTGGCATTCAAAACCCTTTACAGGAAAAGTCATGTTTTTGTCGCAGTCTGAGGAGTATTCCTCAATTTAACAACTTAAATTTTATTCAAATGTTTAGAAAATAACTTGTAAAAAATTTTACTGAACTTGACGTAAAAAAAATATGAAATAAAGGCTTCTGTGTTTTCTTCATGGGAACTGTAGATGACCTGCTGAAGTCATGGCATCCTGTGCCTCCTTTAAAAAGTGGTTAACTATTTGTGGGCTTGGCTGCTCATGGATATGTGATGGTTGCCGTGACTTAGATCTAATGCAGTATTCACAAGCAGCAGAGAAAGACTCACAAGTTATTTAAAATTCTTTGTTTGAAACTGCTTGCCAGTTCTTGCTTTGTTTTACTTTGATTCAGCAGTTCTTTTCCTTTATTTTGTTCAAGGAATAACCACAGTGTTGACAATGACGACACTGAGCATCAGTGCAAGACATTCACTGCCAAAAGTATCCTATGCTACTGCCATGGACTGGTTCATAGCGGTTTGCTTTGCCTTTGTGTTCTCTGCTCTTATTGAGTTTGCTGCTGTCAACTATTTTACTAACATTCAAATGGAAAAAGCCAAAAGGAAGACGGTAAAGTCCCTTCTTGAATTTCCAGTTGCTCCAGTACAAAGAAAAAGAAGTACAGAAGAGACATTCACGGTATGTTTTCAGCTTACGCAAACATTTTCTGTATTTTTGGTAGTGTCTCTCGGTGAAGATTGGCCTTTAGCTTCCTCCCAGGTTCCCTTTGAGCTAATGATGAAATGTACATCAGCTTAATGGAAGGCTAATACTACCCTATGTTCAATTATAAAAACCTGTAAAACATGATTTAATTCTTATTTGCGTTATTGAATAAACTCAGGGGAGTAGTGGTGATGGTGTCCATCCATACCTGCAGTCTCTTCTATATTTATTCTTGTTTTGGTGAAGGTCAGTTAGGGTGGGTATCTTGAGGAAACTTAGTTTCCTTTTGCAGTTTGATTCTGTATGGACTTATTATACAGGCCAAGATACTGCAGATTTTAAGGGCAGCATGTTATCTTATGTGGCTGACGTCTTTAATGAATTGAAATATGTTAATGCATTGCAGTTGTACCTTGGAGCACTTCCCTAAACATCACAGTTCTCCTTGCATTGCATGTGTTGCCTATCAAGAGTTTTCTTTCTGTATCAGTTACAATTTCAAGAATTTTTGAAGAATGCTGGTGGAAACTTTTTGCCTACCATAGATATAATTTTTATGTAATTTGTGTATCTTTGCACAGTAGTTCACCTCAATTCCTGATAAGTTTTTGGGGCTCTGTTTTACAAAATGCTTTCCTGCTTTCCTAATACTTTGGATTAAGTGTGACTTGTGTGGGAGCGGTTTTAGTGTGTGGACTAGTTAATAAGAGCTTGATCTCATTTCCAGTGGAGCTCACTGGTGATTACCCTTTCCTCCCTTTTCCCATTCCCAATAAGTGGTGCTTACTCTCTGCTGCATCTATTCACGAGACACACAGCTGACAAAGTCATGGCAGCACCTGTCCCAGCCACGCGGCTGGCCAGCACTTCCCAGCCACGACTGACTCTTGGCAACACCACTCAAGAAGTGAGACGCTGACAGCAGCATTGCAATTGACTTACTCTTCCTGTCAGGCTGACTTTGTCATTTCCTTTGGCTGAGCCAGGATTAAAGAAGTGCTGTTTTAGACTAACTCTTGTTAATTTTGTCTTCTGTCTCTTTTAACATCTCGTTTGTCTCCTTCCCTATTCATCTTCTCATTTTTGCCTTCCCACCCCTTCCATTTTCTATTGCTGCTCAGCTGCTGTCCACCCACTTCCATTTTTCTTCCTCTTTTTTGCTCTCCTGCTGTAGATACTGTTTTCAATTTCCTGGCTGTGTTGTTCTGTTAGCTCCCATTTCTGCTTAAAAGGATAGATGTGCTCCTGAAAAGTTTGTTATTTGTCACTCCACTGGCTGCTGGTAAGAGACAGGAACCAAGAAATATGTTTATAGTAGCACATAGGGCACCTTGTACACAGAGGTATTAGTACTATGAGCTTATGCTAAGCTTCTTGATTGTGCAGCATGAAGTTTAGTAGAGTATCTTGGCTGTTCCTGAGGAGTGTTAGTAAATACTGCTTTTGGTGGTTGATTTTATTTGCACACATAGGAAAATAAATTACATATGAACAGTTTAATCCTAGGTTTATTTACAAGATTTTATTTAAAACAATAGGAAAAAACAGTAGTTTTCTCAGGTAGGTTAATAAAACTGTTATTCTCATGGAGGCTTAAGAAAACTCTTTTGATTCGTGGACAGAATTGCTTTAAGTTAATAGTGTATAATGCTTAGCCATTTATACATATTTTGGAGAGATTTCTTTTTTTCTCTTTTTCTCTTTTTTTTTCTGTTGTTGTTATTATTATTACTTTTACTATTATTATTATTTTAAAAACAGCAGCAACAGAATATACACAGCTTCACCCAACTTGAAAGATAGATAAAATGAGTTGTGAACAGTTCTATTCCGTTGCTTAATTAATACTGCTGTGATAAATGTGGTAGTGTTCTCACAGACTGGAAGATTTTGAAAGCACTCAAGGGAGCAATCTACTTAAGGGGTTACACATTAACGTTATGAGTACATAAGTGAGTGATAATGTTGATTTTTACCTTGAACTGCTATTTTTTTTCATGGCTTTCTCCCTAATTATGCCTATACTAAGACTTGAGACTTTGCTCTTCCAGGACAGGTGTACAAGGTGAGCCCACAGCTACTGTTACAAAGGCTTAACTATCCTACAATCCTTTCTATGACTAGAGGATTACTTCTGGTCTCCTGCTGTGCAGAACAGAAGCTAGGATCCCTGCTCTAATTCTCTAGAACCTAACATGGATGTTACACTCTGCTTTCCAACCTGACATGTAAAATACTCCATGCTATATTTTGCTTATAAGGACTAATCTAGAAGTTTCTTTATTCCTTATTATTATGTATTATATTATCTTTCATTATTATATTATTTCTTTATTCCTTATTATCAATCTGATTTTTTGTTCTGCACATACACTGTCTATTCAGTGCTGATTTACTAGCGATAATGAAATATCAGCTTCCTTGGTACTGAGATTTGTGGTGAGTTTGTGGTGCACAAAGAATGCAGGACAGTAGCTGGACTGTAGCATGTAATCTGTAAGCAGTGTTTCTTAATGTAGATCTACACATTTTTTTCTCCATAGATAAATGATAGGCTTGATTTCTTGACCCAGTTAGTGTTTAAAAAAATTCTGAACTGTACTGACACTATTGTGATAGAAATTCTGTTGATAGCAGTACAATTGCCAGAGCCCAAGGAAAAGTTGTATTTTAAACTTGAAACTTTTTTCAAACAGGCTTTGCCTATAATACTAAATTTTCCAGTCTCCCAAAATTAAAAATTTTCACGTAGCCCAAGGAGGAAGCGTATGCTAACTGGGAAAGAAAATGCCTGAATACCTAAACCTTACAGTTCTTTCTGTTGTATATGTCACCATTTGCAACCTGCTTTGGATCTTTTACTAATTGGGGGTGGAGATCCGTGTTAAGCCTATTGACCTATACTTTGGCCTGCCTTGAAATGGCAAACAGGTGTCTCTGCCTGCTTTTTTTGCAAGTGAGGTACCATCTGTATAGGTCCCCTGAAAAATTACAGAGCAGTTGAGGTTGTTAAAGAAAGCAAACTTGGTGATATTATACTTTTAAATAAGGGTTTTGTTTTATGAGCTGTTGAGTCTACATTATTAGCTGGGTGGTTTCATGCATTTGACCTTTTTTTTCCCCTCAAGTAACATGGTGGGATTGTCTTTGAAGGATTCTACAAGGGAGCAAATTGGGTTATGAACCTGGATTAGCTATAGAACATGAAGATTTTTCTGTCTGATGATATTAGAAATTAGGCCTATTAATAGTAAACTTTGGTAAAATAAGGATAAATTGCACATTATTAGAAGTCCTTTTTTGACAGGTATATCTTAGACCAATTTCTGACCATAGAAATAAAGTGGGTTTTCTATATTGAATCAGTTCATATATTACTCATGCTAATTAGAATTTTTAGTGGTGGGTTATTTTTCTCTTTTCAGTCAAAACAACTTTTTTAGTTGTCTTGGATCAAAGGCAGCTCCTATCATTTATCATGATCAAATGATTTGGGTATATTACTTCATATTATATATTTCTTCACTAGAACCAATAAATCTTTACTGTAGCCAATGTGGGCTATCTGCTTTTCTAAATTATTCTCTTATGTAATTATATTTACTTTCTTGGTGCCACATGATGGGTGTGACTGATGCGTACATTGATTACAGTAAGCATTAAATGCAGTTCAGAGGCTAGCTAAGTAGTCTGAACTGTGTTAATTCCAACAAAAATATCCTGGTATCAAGCTAATTTACTGGGCTGAGGGTGGCAGGAGCAAGCCTCCAATAGCTGCAGATGCAGTGTGTGTTCCTTTATCACTTTATTTGATTTTAGCCATGATAATCTTCAACATTTTTATTATACTCCTTCCCCTCCCTACCCCATTTCAACTCTTCTTGTTCTTTTTAACTTCTTGATACAAAGTTAATGTGTTTCAATGAGGAGGAGTGTAGGTCTGCAGTAGACATCCCAGGAGTAGGACCCAAGCTTTTTTGAGGTCTGCCTTGAGTTCACAGGGGACTTGGACAGACTTCCTGTCAGGCACAGCAGGATAGCACTGAAATATGTCTAAGCCAAGAGAGGTAACTTACACCATGGTTACCTGTGATTTCCTTGTTTTGGGAGCATGCTAAAATGCTTTCTGGTTAGAAGGAATGAACCTATCCCTAAGTGTTCTGAACTAATTTCTTTAGTATAAGCAGAAACATTGCTGCAAGTCAATGTGTGATGGAAATGAATGATTTATGGTTTGTTATTGGACTCCTGAGTCTATTTTTATGCTTCTGTACTATTTCCTTTTTACTGTATTCCTATGAAGTTTATTTTTAAAGACCTACCCAGTTTTGGAGATGAAGAATGCTACTGAAAAGTAGTCTTCAAAAAATAGACCCCTAAACACTGGTAACATGAGTTTCAACCTCAGCTATTTGTTAAAAGAGTGTGAAACTCAGGGAAAAATCAGGTCAGACTCAAAAAAACCCTTTTGAATGGAATTATTTCTTCCAACTCAGTCACAAGTAGGTTGTAACTCTCAATTTTCTTCCTCTTTTTTGAAGACAGTTAAATGTCATCTTGTCTTCAGCAAGCCCTGTAGCATCTAATGGGGGAACTCGGGGGTGAAGCTCTTCACTGCCATGTAGGCATACACTCCTCTCCTTGATTGGGTGGTATGTGACTGGCATCCACCTTACAAGTTTACAAGAAATGTCATCATGTGGACTGTTGCTTAACAACACAAAAAAAATACAATTGAGGCTGCTATCTCCTAAAGCTCCTTTGGTTTTGCATGCCTGTCCTTTTTTAGTAGTCCTTTTCTTCTCTGGTTGTAGTCCCTTCCCGCGGCGGCAGTCCTCTTCTGGCCTCTTTTCTACTCTTTTATCCTCTACCTCTCTGAGGGGCAGCTGGTCTCTGGTCTTTAGTAGAAGCACCTGGCTCCAAACAGCTGCAGCCCATCAAGGGACTGCCTACAGCCTGTTCTTGCTCTCCTACATGTCTCTCTTTTTGCTTGGTTTGGCTGGGGCACACCAAAAGGTGCAAATACATCACAACAGTGGACAACCTGCACGCTGCTTTTGTGTGATTCAGATGTATTTTCTCTTGTATGAAATACTTGTATTTTAGTCATATATGGACACAGGTCAAGTTATTTGATGGGGATGGGAGAAAAGTGGAGATACTCTGGCAGCCCTTGGTGAACAGACATCTAAAGCAATTAATCTGTCTGATGGCCAGCTCTGTTCCTCAAACTCCTGACTTACAGAACAAAGATTGAGCCCAATAAATTGTTCTGATGGGCTGCATACAATCTTGAGGATGTAGGTAGGATACGTCTTTTTTTAGCGTGTGTGCCATTTCTTTTTTTGTTGTTATTAATCCCTGAAGTTGATTAATGATGAGATGTCAGCAGATAAACTCTTGTGTCTATGGTCTAGACTTCAAGTGAAACTGAAAATTCTAGCTTCTGGACCAAAACTTCTACTTGGACACATAGACATATTCTGTAATAGAGAGGTACAAAACATGTACCAGGCCTAGAGTAGTACCACTTGGTTACTTTGCTCGTTCTTTGGAGTAGTAGGATAATAGCTTCCTTTGTCCCAGCAAATAGTGAAGTGTAGTTAAACCCTGCTCCCTCATATGTGAAAGGAAGTATCTGAAGAGCAGCTCGGTCTTGATGGCGGTACTTGGGCCGCAGGTCTGGTTATTGGACTCCTTGTGTGGATGCATAGCCCATCTCCTTTGTGTGACTTAAACAGTCCTGCAGCTGGGGCACCATTTCAGTTATTTAAATATAATGACCATTTTTTTCTGCTTCACTACTTCCCCACTGCCAAGGGTGTTACGGTTTGGGGTTTTTTTAGTGCAGTGGCATTTAAAACTCAGATCCCAATGAAGGATGTCAGGCTCAAGAAATGCATAGAGTTCATCTACATGTAAGGACAGGACCATAAAAATGGAGGCTGCTGTCCTGTGTTAATAATTTCTTTGATGTGTCAACAATTTTCTGCTGCTCTAATTTCATTAGTCAACATTTTAGTTGTTGAAGATTTACAGTCAAGATATGCTAGCATCAGGTTTAAGTAGGATGAGAGTGGATGCAGGTCATAAACAACTGGCACATTTTGTACTAAATGCTATTTGAAAGATAGGAGAGATTGATCACCTGGGAGAAGCCTGCAGTGACTTAGTGGGAAATTTGAATGTTTGGGTACCTGAAGATGAAATAGATCCAAAATGGTTCATAAAATATTTTGTTAGCTGTGATGCTCAGATACAATGTTTTGTGGGGCTTTTTTGCTTCCTTGATTTTACTTGCCTTTTTGTTGTTTTGCTGCTTTTTATTTTGGGGTTTTTTAGGGTTTTTTGTGGGCTTTTTTGGGGGGGAGGGGTGTGTTGTGTTTGATGCTTTTTTGTTGTTTGTTTTGGTTATGGAGTTTTATTTTTGGGGTTTTTTAATTTTTGTTAGGGGTTTTTGTGGGTTTTTTTGTTTGTTTTCGGTTGGTTGGTTTGTGTTGGTTCTTTTTTTTATTTTGTTTTCTTTTGTTTTTTTACTTGGTTCACTAGGCTTAGACAGTCCTACTGATCAACTGGCACTATTCGTAATGTATAAAGCTAAATATGTGCTCAAGCAATATGATTTGGGCATAAATGTGAGGCATAAAATTTAATTTTTTTTTAATATTTCACATAATAATTCTTTTTAAATACCACAAATTAAAATGCTATATTAAAAAATTTTGTGTCTCTTCAACAACCTAATATTACTCTACCTTTAACATGGTTGGTTGTGGAATGAATTTCAGCTGTACGTAGAAACATTTCTCTACTGCAAAGTGAGCAAAGTAATTAATGGAAATAGTCAATGTAGTATGGGATTTATGCCTAGATTCTGACCCAACTTAACTGTGATGTAAATTCCACTGAGTTCCAGAATTCTGTTATAATGAAAGTAAAAAATGGCAGGGTGTTTGATCAAAACTGTTGGGATTTAAAGGTGGGCAATGAATTTTTTTCTTATTGTAGTGGAAATGTTTTTTGTGGTTTTTTGGAGGAGGGGCTTGGGCTTGTTGTGTTTTTGGTTTTTTTTAATATGCACAAAAAGAAGAAGGAGTTTAGTTGCAGCACCTGCCTGATAACAAAAAATCTTAGAGTGCTATCTCCTCCAAGCCTTACTAGGAAATGTTATAATTGATCATTCTTCAATTTTCTTTAAGTATTAGAATGAACTGTCACAAAGTAGGCAAGGAAATATGAAGGATATACTTGGCTGTTACTCATTTGATGCTAAAATGCTTGACAATGTTTACTTACTACTGTAAGTAGTGGAACACTTTATTTAAATAGTATTTGGATAAGAGTTCTCTTTTGGAAACCAAAGCATAATGCAGTTATTTAAAAAAAATATGACATCCCATTGTTTTTATTTCCAAAAATATATGTGAATGCCTTTCTCTGTCATTGTGATGATCTGCTAGAAAAAAAAAAAAAGATGACTATGCTCCAAAAAACCATATTCCTTATGTTCTTTCTTTAGAATATACAATGCTTGTTTCTGTTTAATAATAAAAAGTTATTTTCCTGCCAGTACCAGTTGCAGGCATTCATATAGGTCTTATATTGATATAATGGCAATTTCCTTCCTTTTTTTAATCTTTTTTTTGTAGAGGGAAATGTTACGTAGTCAAAAAATATGTGGTAGCATTTCAGAAACACCAAGTCAGGGCAATCCTTTATGGTGACAAAGGTAAAATTTTCAGATTGTTCAGCATCAACCCTTACACTGCAAATTGTTGGGGAGTTTATAGTTTTCCCTGCAATGGTTAGTATTAAATGACATCTTTGAACACAAGACTCTTCATATTTTCTGCCTAAACCTTTTCATGTATTTGTATTTAAATTTTAGTTTTGTTTCCCCTCCACAAAGTTTTCAATACTGGTGCATCCAATGACACCAAATCGCATTTGAGGTTCACAGCTGTGTGTGAGATTTCTGGCTGACTCCATTTTTACACTGGGAAAATTGGAATCAGAAGAAATAAGCTTTGAGAGGCTTGAGAAGATCTACAAGGCAATGAGTGTTCCAAACATTTTCAGCAAACTACTAAAGTAAATCTAACTACAGCTTTGAGGTCAATGAAAATTGAAAGATAGAGAAAATAACAAAGGTCTTTGGTTCCTAATCAGCCATTCTTCTTCCTTTCAGAGATGTTACACAAATCACCTCCACAGTTCATTAGGACATGATTTAGGCTAATAGATTTATTCCCCACCATAGTTATGTTTTCAGTTCTTTCATTTTTATCATAATAGAAATAAAATCTTTAAGAATTGTGCACACAGGTGCATAAGATCCATATGCATTTATACTTACATTTAATACATATACATACATATATATTAGTTTGCATGTGTAAGGCTTTTAGGCAGCATACAGTTGGATATGTTCATTTGGCATAAATTTGGCATCCATTTATTTAAAAAGTTTCTTGCAATTTATGTTTTTTTAATAACCTCGAATTCACTTTTCTTCTACTTGGTGCACTTTTAGGCACGTGTAGTGGTAGAACATAGAATAGGGTGCTCTTCTTACCTCTTTTCCCCTCCCATCACATGATTCAGATTGCAAAATGAGCAGAGTGGATAGTGGACTGCCTCTTACAACCTATCTCCTCTTTGTTTTTCCTTTCCAAATAATTTGCACTGCTCTCTGCACTGCTAGAGCTATGGAGTAGAATTCATTGTGTTTTGTGGCAGGTGGAGCTTTTACTTGGTCATATTCCAGGGCTCTGTAAGGCAACCCAAAATCTCTATTATTATTCCAGTAAAATTCTGATTGACTGGCTCTACAACACAGTAGTAAAACAGGGTAGATTTCTCCTCCAAGTTTTGCTTTTGCTCGCAGCAGGTCAATATGGTGACTCAGTGGGATTTGGGACAAGGAGCATTATTTACACTGATGACAACATGCTGCTTCTCTGATAAATGTCAAATAGTGTGAATTTGGCAGGCTATACAATGTACTCCCAGAAGAACAGACTGTTTTCTTAGGAAGGATTGGTAAGGATAAAAACCACTATGGTAGATTTTAATAGGAAAATATTACTAAATTACCCTACAAACAATTTTGTTGTTGCAGCTAAACAGTAAGTAATGTCAGACTTTTGGTCGCTTTAAGCCTTCCAATTTTTGCATGAATTTTTGTTTGGATTAATTGAGTTCTCCTAGTTTGGGAAGCCCATGCTCTCGTATAACACATTACTGGCTCTCCTATATATTAATTTACCTGTGTCTCATTGAAGTTTTAGTAGTGCTGTCATGAAAGATTCTAATCATATTCTTGGAAAATTAACAGAAAAGCATAAAGATGTTTTTTGACCATTAACTTTTAATTTCATTCTACTAACACCTCATTGTTACATGTCTGATTATTCTAATAAACAATTAAAATTCTTTGTAATTTTAAAACTGCTTTGATTGTGGTGCCCTTTTCAGGCTTTTTTTTTTTTTTTTTTTGACTGGTCATTTGGCTTTATTTTTTTACTTAGGGAGATGAAGTATGCAAAATGGTGATTAGACACCTGAAAGGCTTAATTACTAAATTTCCCTGGGTAGGCATGTACAGAACTGACCTGCTGCTTCTTAAGTGTTTGCCATGCATCTTAGGTGCATACCTATCCTGTTTCAACTCAGTGGCCAGCATGCCTATTAGATACAGCCTCCCACAAGTCCCACATGTCTGAGCCGACATGAGTCCTGCCTTTTCAATATTGGAGAATTAGATTAGTAGCCAGACTGCTAGGTAGTCCTTGGCATGTTAAGTTCCTATTGAAGCTGCTCTTGTTATGTTAAATAATTTATATGGGGCCAGGGAGAAGGAGAGGAATTGATTATGGAGCCAGCTTGACTGTGCATGCACTGCAATGGGAGAGCAAGACTGAAGTGTGGAGAGTGCACCCTCTGTAACAAGGAAGGATGACCACTTGTCCTAGAATATCCAGTGGCCTGGTGGGGAAGTGCTTGAGATGTGAAAAGCCTGTGTTGATATCCCTGTGACAGTCAGGGCAGATTTGAGAAGTGGCCTCCTATCACCAAGCCCATGTTCCCATGCTGGTTGCGGGGTTACGGTAGAGGACGACAGAGTCTTTTCGTGAGTGTCTTTTTACAGTGTGGCTTAGCTGTCTCACCTCAGGAGAGAGCTCAGAGCTGAAAGCGCTGGATACAGTTGGGTGGCTCCTTCTGCAAAGGCATGAAATGTAGGCTGTGATCCTACCCGGGGCATTTCTCTCCAGCTTTGACAGCTGCTTGCTGGATGTCAAAGTGTCAGCTCTCTCTCCCACTAGAACTGGTACCAGATGGTGGTGTTGTGACTTGTAAATTCTGCTGTGCATTTATCCCTGGGAAAGAGAAGCTACTGCTTTAAATATTGTACTACCTCAGTCCCAGAGAGATATACCATTTTAGTGACATCCTGTGGCAAAGATCTGTTGTGAACTAGAAAATGTATTGACCTGCAGCAGTTAGCTCTCCACTTGAGTAAACAAGCGGTGCAAAAGCAGCCCTGGGATCTTGCAGTGACACTGTGAAGCTCTGTCGTAGGGTGAGGCTGATGCAGGTCTTCAGAAGTGTCTGTGTATCCAGCCCCACGACTGCTGAGCTATTTTCCAAAGAGTTCTGAGGCAGATTAGAAGAATACATCTGAATTATATTGCCAATATATGGTTCTAGTTTTAATGTGCACCTGTTTTTTAGGAGTTGATGATGGCTGTGCTTCCTAGTGATCAGAGGGCCTAAGAAGGGGATTTTCCATGTGGAGTACTACTGATGCTCTGTTAATTCAGGCAGTAAGAGCTGCTTATTTTAGATCGACATCTCAAAAGGATGTGTCCATCATAAAAAGTAAGAAGCAATTTAAAATTGCAGAGGCTGATTTAAAGCTGCTATGTAGAGCACTAACAGGCTCTAGGAAGATGCTCTTGAGTTGCGTGAAACAGCTGACTGTACAGTGCTGAACCAACACAAGAATTTCTCACAGCTTGCAGTGTTCTCACTGCTTTTGTTTTTAAATACAGTCCTAAGGATTAAGTTCCCTGAGTCCCTGGTAATCACTTTTATCATAGTGATTCTGCATTCTTCCCAGGACTTGGCTTGTGACTTTTAAATTATGTTCTTGTTTGTTTTACAGATTCTAGGTTGGCCTTATCATAGGATATATGCAGTGTGGTTGTTACCAGCTCTCTTTGTTCTATAACAAGATGACTAAGTTTGTCAGTTCAGTACTGCATATTGCTGTGCTGATGATCCCTTTCCCTTGAACCTCAGCTCAGCTGCTGCACGCTACTTCAGTTCATGCTAAATTTGCAATCTTGACTTCATTGAAGTGCAAAATTGCCTTGCTTGTCAAAAACTGGTAATACATACAAAACAATCCAGTACTTTATTTTTTTTGGCTCAAGTTGAGGCTTACATAGACTTAGAAATAGTTTCAGAATTTCCACATTATGTGAGCAGCTGTTTATGGTGTACAAACCATGTTAAATATTGAAGAATTTTGATCGACTCATATTTGTGCATCATTTTAGTGCTGTAGTAAACAGCAGTATCCATCGAAGTTGAGCTTAAATGGAAAAACAAATGATGTATGAGTTGATTTTTGGCAATAGTTTTATTGTAGGGGTTTTATTGTTTGTTCTGTACATTCTGTCATAGAAGCTGACCATCAGACTTACTCCACAAATCTGCCACAGTATTTAACAATAAATTGTATAGATTTATCCTGAACTGTGCTAACAGCATCTTTCATTGTACTATTCATGGTTAATTGCATGTGAATCCACTGGTCAAGGGAAGGATGCAGCATTAATTACCACATTTTACACACACTTGTAAGGATGTTGGTTTAGATATCCTATCTTCATGCCAAATGAAATGGACTTTCTGTTCTAGTACTAGCAAAAGGGCTTCTTGTGTCAGGACATTACATATAGGAAGAATTTTTACTCAATGATTCTCTCCCTAATTTAGTTCTTTTGAAGATAAAACCCATGAGAAATAGCGTGTGATACTTAAAATAAAGCAAAATCTCTATGCCTTTTAAAGAAGTAAATACTTCAAAGGCTTTTTGCATATTGCGTGCTATGTGACAAAATTTGTCTGACTGAATTTGAACCTTCTGTCCTATCCTACAGCCTCCTTCCTCCTCAGTGAAGTATGGGTATGCATGGGATAGGAGTTTTCTAAACCTCTTTCACTGAGCACTTTTTTTGTTTTCTTTTCTTTTTTAAATTGTATTTACCAATGAATTATTCATTTGACTAGAAAGGAGGAGTGATTATCAATCTCTTCTGAAAAAGACTGTAGTCCACATTTTCCTGTATTTGGTCAATTCCTTGGCTTTACTGCACTCACCTATCTACCTCTGGCATGATAAAAGTTTTGGTGATGAATGTTTGAACTCCTGTCAAGGCTGGAATTTAGTTTTCACTGTTGCCAATCTTGGCTGTTAAAAATAAAATAGCCATTAGAGTATCCCAGCCAACCACAGAGCTTTAGCCAATGAAGATGTTTTACAATTAGGACAATATATGTATTCTTAGATTATTATGAGAGCTCTTGAGAACTTTGTTTATGCATGGACAGGAATTGTGCACTCAAATCACCCAAAATTTTGAAACTCATTCGTAGTGTTTCTGCCAGTAAAGGTTCAGAGGCTGAATTCTCCTGACAGGACAATAGCAAGAAGGTTTCCTCTTGAAGGGGGATATATCAGAGCAAAGTACTTACAACTTCTGGTTTGGTGGTAGTTATGATCAGAGTTTCTGGTTTGTGTGGAAATGGCTGGACCAATTGGTTGGACCTATCAGATGGATAGGCTATTTCAAAGGAAGGGCGAGGTGTCATTTATCTAAACAGAATTTGTTGTTTTTGTAGAAAGGCAATGTTTGTCAGATCTCTTAAGCCTGGCTCTGCATGGTGTAATAGACTGGATGTTATGGTAGTTTCCAGGCTCCCATTTTGCATTCCTGAGATAAACAATTTCAAATGTCTCCCAGAAGTCTTACTGAAATGCTTCCAGAAAATCAGAACCTTTCTCAATCTAGAGTGAGAGTGTAAAAAATGTGCACTCGGCATTTCCTGTGGAGCCCCATCTGGACTAGCACGGCAGTCCTGTTGGCTCAGGACAATTGAGTGGTTTCCTGACTTGCCCTCATAAAAGAATCCTTACTTGGATAATCCCTTCCTTTCTTGGCTTGCATTTTCATTTGGCTTCTATTTGGTTTTCATGTTATATTTCTTGTTTTTGTGCCTGTGATGGGTTGACCCTGGCTGAACACCAGGTGCTCACCAAGGCTGCTCTATCACTCCTCTCCTAAACTGCACAGGGTAGAGAAAATGTAACAAAAGGCTCATGGGTCAAGATAAGGACAGGGAAAGATCACTCACCAGTTACCATCACGGGCAAAACAGACTCAGCTTGGGGGAAATTAGTTTAATTTATTACTAGTCAAAGTAGAGTAGGGTAATGAGAAAATAAAACTAAATTTTAAAACATCTTCCCTGCAGCCTTCTTCCTGTGCTTAATTTTACTCCTGCATTAATATCTCCTGCCCTACAGTGGTTCAGGGGGATGGGAAATGGTAGTTACAGTCAGTTCATTACAAGTTATCTTTGCCACTCTTTCCTCCTCAGGGGGAAGAATCTTCACACTCTTCTCTTGCTCCAGTGTGAGGTCCCTCCTGGGGGAGACAGTCCTCCATGAGCTTTTCCAATGGGAGTCCTTCCCAGCCTCTGCAGTTTGTCATGAGCTGCTCCAGTGTGGGTCCCTTCCATGGAGTGCAGTCCTTCAAAAACAGGCTGCTCCACACTCCAGCATGGGGACCTCCACGGGCTGCAGGTGTGTGTTTGTCAGACACAGGGGAAGTTTCTGGCAGCTTCTCGCAGAAGCCACCCCTCTGGCCCCTCCGCCATACAAACCTTGCCGTGCAAACCTAATCAGCGCTTCCAAACTAAAAGGCAGTAGGTTTGTGTTTCTTGCTGTTGTTTTAAAAAAAGTTAAGTGAAATAATTTTGGGAGGTAGCAAGTGCTTTGCATATGGTTATAATTTTGTTTGTCAGATTATCACTGTTGCGTTATCCTTTTACTAGGGGTATATGCCATAGCTGAAATGTCTGTGAAATGTTTTCTTAATACAAACTGGATGTTGTATTTTACTATGTTTTACAACAGAATTTGGTTCATTAAGGCTTGCCACAGAATCAGGCTTGTTAGTTATTTTTATTAGTGACCTTGGCACTAATCTTCAGATGATGTAGAGTTGTGAGATAGCTTCTGTACAGAGGGGAAATAGACTAATGTAGAAGGAAGTGAGTTATCTTTGTAACTTTGAATAGAGAATTATGTAAGGGCCCTATGTATACAACCAGTGATAAGAATTTTTGCTAGAAACTTTTCAACTGGACAGCTCAACAAGGAGGGATACCTGAGTGCTTTGAATGAGGAGAATGAGCTATTGTCATGATATTATCTTGAGTAAAATAAGTGCAAGGAAAGGATAAATGAGGGGACGTGATGGTCAATGTGCTGGTGAGGCCACTCTGGCAGAGAGTGTGCATTCTGCTCAGCTTTGACAGGGCATGGACCTGGTGCTCCATGGAGCTTGCTTGTTTCAGTACATTTCAAGAACAAGGTTCAACTCAAGAACACAAATCCAAACTATTACAATGACCTTGTGCAAGAACAACCAGATTTCTGTGATACATTGTCTGCGGAGCATGTTAGAAATGCCATTTCTGATTTCCATACTCTGAGTGATTGGAAGGTGGTTTCCAGAGAATTAACAAAAAATATACCCATATTTTTGGTGCTTGTTATGCTGCGCTATTTTGTGATCTTACAATGTTATCTATTTGGGCTTTATGTGTACATTTATGTGTATGTTATGAGAAAACTGGGTTTCTCTCTAAGCTTAAAGTTTCTGAATTGTTGGAAGTTTTCTGTGTCAGTAACACAAAGGTGAATACCCAGAAGGCTTTTACACAGATACACATTTTGACCACTTGAAATAGTATAGATAATTTTATTCTAGAATAGAGACTGTAATGGAAAATAAGTAGTGAATCCAATAGCAACAGGTCTGATTTGGTCATTTAGATTACAGTTGAAATGGGGGGAAAGATGAGGTATTATGCAAATATATTGATTGAAACAAGTTCCTACAAAAGAAATGGAGGAGAATGTGAGTAGCCTGGCTGTTACCTGTCCGTCTTACCTGTGTCTGTAGTGGATGGTGCACAAAAGGGAAGTATACTGAGATGGTTTCTGAAAACAAGTGACGGTACAAGTGAGCAAGGACATAAAATGGTGCCTCTGTAAATGAATTGCACTTAATTTATTGTTTCGCTCTTTGGACCATTCTTTATGGTTGCATATGGAGTGACTGAAGATGCAGTAATTCTATTCTTCAGCAGCAGCACTTCTAAGTTACTTGTCTGATGTAGGCAGAGAACAGGAAGGAACCGAGACATGTCTCAGTTTCAGTGCAGGTCTGCTTTGCAACCCCTGTCCCAGCCCATGGATCTTTGCTCCCCAGGCACTGCTGGAGAGCTTTACTCTGGGTAACTCATACTTGAGCAAAGCCAGGTTGTCCAAGGATCCACATGTAGAAGATAAAACTCACCTCCTCTCATTGACTAGTGCCAGCTTCTCGACAGCACAGAGCTGTTGTATTGGTCAGTGAACATTAATGACTTCCATCTGCTTAGCTTTGCAAGCCTTCAAGTGACATGCAGCACTCCATCAGGTATTACCACGTCTCTAGTAAATCTACCTCTGTCCTGATTGCACATTATAATTTCAATTTAGCAGTCTTGAAAACAGCTTTACTCTTCCTGGGTCATTGACAACCCTAATATGAAAGTATCCTAATTGCACACCCGTGTGTACTTCTGCACTTCCCAAAGAATGACTCAGGCTTCTCTATCAAAGTAAATTAGTGTTTCTTTCAGGAATATCCAGTTTCTTCTGTTTTTTCTTCCAGTCCTCTGCTTCTTTGGATTGCAGATGCAGAAGAGTAAATAAGAGGGATTGACATGCTTCTAGGCAGGAAGGAAACTGAAATTTAAGAGGGATTCTTTGGTATATCAACTGTGAGCTGGCAAATACATCAACCATGAACAGGCATAAAGCTGTGACAGTTTTAGATAAATTCAGGCCAACAATATTGCCAGTGACAGATTTGTACTGCAATTAACAGGATTAGGGACCAGCATTCTGGCCATGATGGGAATACTATCAAGTGATTTGATTTTTTTTTTTTTTTAATTATTTTTTTAGATTTCTTTTCAGCTTCAATTTCTCCATTTCCTTGAGCAGAACAGTGAAGCACAACTGATGTAGTAGAGCGTCACTCTTGTCACTACTCAAGGTACTACTAGTATCTTGAATAACCCCTAACCTGCTCTCTGTTACTGCTCTGTCACTTGGCTGGAGAGAACTGCTGTTGGATGAAGGAGGGAAGACATCGCTGCCTGGTTTCTCTCCCTTTGATTTGTGCTGTGAGCTTTGGCAGGGTTCTCTGGAAAGGTTAGAGGGAAGGGGAGCCAAAGGCACAGCTGGTATGGTACAGGGCAATGCTTGGGAATAGTATCATCAGAGAGGTGTAAAACATAGGATTTTTTATATGTAACAAGTGGTTGTTTGGTCCTGTCTGTATTTAGACCTGTGTACCCTGTCTGTCCTCAAGTCTTTGTCTTCTGGAAAGCAGTTAGTTTCTTAATTAAAAGATATTCACATATTACATCTAAAGTATTATATGTTTTACATCATATTTAGGTGCAGGACTGAAAGTTAGAATTCTTTAGGTACCTTTCCAGAAGGAAGTTCAAGAGATGTTAGTCTTCCTCTTAAGTGCAGAGAAGAAAGGCAGAGGCTGAGTCCCACTCCCAAAAGTCAGTAGAATATTAAACTCTGATGGATTTCCTATTCCAGCACTTCCTTATTTGTATTTCAGTTTCTCATGCAGCCTAATAAGTACTATTTGGTTGAAGAATACCTTTCAGAAAGACATCCAGACTTGCCTGATGACACCAAGTGATGGAGAATTCACCACTTCTCTTACTTAATGAATGGAGAGAAGTAGTTGATGAAAGACTAATTTATTCCCTGGTTCATTTGTGCCTGGGGAATTTATTGCCTATGGTTGATGTGAAAAAGCACTGGCTTCATTTCTGAAAGAGCAGCAATGTAGTAACTTGGTTTAATAAATACTTGCATTTTAACAGCCTCTTCCGTAGAAGACTAGAGTTCCTAGTATGTGGTAGTTATTTTTCTGGAGATATAACCTTCATGGCTGGTAAGTTGCATCTAGAATGTTTTTATATCATCAGAAAAATAGGTAGACATCAGAGAATCTTGTTTTGAGCTTGAGCCTGTAAAAGCTGTGACTCTAACCTGAGAATCCTTAGCTTCATGGTATTCGGTTTGTATAGGTACTGCATCACATGGGCCGTGATGCATTTAGATGTCTTCACTCTGGTATTCCAGCCACAGGTAAAAGGAACTCTTGTTTGTCACATTATATGCTATTAAATCTATTTTCATGACTTTTCAGTATCTTTGTGCTTCAGGATCAAGTTACTGGTTATATTTGTGAGTATTCCTCTGATAGTGGTTGATTATAGTTTCTAATGCTTTTGTTTGAGTGTTTATTTGAAGAATGACTAGCATTTTTTTGTAACTTTGCAGAGTACAGATGCCAATTCAAATGTGAGGAAAAGAACAAATGCCACAGTACAGTCTGAAGCTGATGGCGGGAGCCGAATTGACACAAGGCACAGCTCTGTCCAGCCTCCCTCTGTAGCTCAGGGGTCTTCTGACATTACACCCCGTTCCCTTTCTGCATCAAGTCCCAATCCTTTCACACGAATCAACGCATCGGAGACATTATCTTCTGCAAGAGCTACCCCTCCAGCTCCTCCTTCTACCCCAATTTTAACTGGATTTGTATCCCAGCATGCCACAGCTGGATCCCCTTCCATTCAGCACTTGCTTGGTTCTAGACTGGAGCAGATTCAGACCACCACACCTAATACATTAGGAGCATCTGCAAAGCCATCTGCTGTCACACCACCTCCTCCCCCTGCCTCCCACTCTGGCACGAGTAAGATAGACAAATATGCACGCATTTTATTTCCTGTTACCTTCGGAGCATTTAACATGGTTTACTGGGTGGTGTATCTATCCAAGGATACCATGGAAAAATCAGAAAGTCTAATGTAGTTTTGCTGCTATGTAGTAGTTCCTAAATTATACTCACATTTGATGCAGAGTTTCTTCTTTTGAAACTATTTAAAAAGGTCAGTAATTCTTATTTATAAAAGCTGTGTGCTACTTTCCCATTCTAAAGGCTGGAGTTATTTGGGATGATTAGTTAACTCTTAACAGAGTAATGGGTAACAGTAATGGGTCTTCCTCCCTTCAGCCAGCAATGAACCAACGCTCACTTGAGACAAACTACTCTGGCTGCACGGAACTTGCTTTTGGGAGGAACATGCACCTGAAAAAAATCAGAGGTAGAGGTGCACAGCTGTGCAGTGGAACACATTTGACTGCTAGGAATATGCATGTTGGCTATTACAAATCCCTGAGGCACTCAGCACTGCTGTCTGGACACAGCATTGCATTCTCTGAGTGCAAGGTCTATGTCCTGAATATTTTGACAGTGCTTGCTGGGAAAGGACTTTCCCCACTAGATTAAAATTGGCAGAATGGGGGGAAGAAAATGAACGGCGGCAAAAGAAAAGAGAGTCCAGCCTGGGAGAGTGCAACTCCGGGAAAATTATGCAAAGGAGTTGTAGAGCTCCATATATTTTTACTAAGCATTATTTTGCATTGTAACCTGGGAAATTCTCACACCAAACTAAGAATGAGTGAACCTTGTAAAATCTGAAATCTGATGTAATTCTCAAAATTGGATTTTCTTGTTGGGTAAGGTGATCTTAAGTGGGCAATTCTTCTTTGACCTTGCTGACCAGCTTGAGTGGATTTACTCCTAAATTACATCAATTGTAGTAGATGAGGACCAGATCCACAATGTTCAACTTTTTATTTTAATTCTTTGCTTTTTCTTTGGATGCTTTAGGGTTTGGGTTTTGGTTTGTTTTTGGGTTTTTTCCCCCATACTTTTCAGTTACACTCCTGATTTCCTTTAAATACATATTCCATTGCCCCCCACCCCCTGCTCCTTATGTAATGTTTGTGTCAAGTTAAATTTTCAACATAGTTTTAAAAATGGCTTCAAAATTAAGCAAAAAAAGCCCCATTTCCTGTGCATAGATGAGTGTGGCTAGGGCATGTCTCTGAGTGAATGAAAGACACCCTTTTTGAGAAGGACTGCTGTGATATAAGTAAGAAAGTAGACTTTCTAGGTGGATCCCAGGCTAAAAAAGTTAATTTATGATCCATTTGTTTACTTTAAACTGTGGCATAGATAGGTGCTTTTCTTACCAAATGGCAGTATGCAAGCAGGCAACATTATTAAAGAATTGAATAGTTAAACCTGATAGAAATCCTGATCATAAAAGTTACTTTCATTAGAATGGGTAGAAAACATATTGCCAATGAGAAGAAATGTTTGTACAGATCCGTCTGGCTTGGCAAATGGTTAGTGGTTCTGTGCAAGTGACAAGTGAGAATCAAAGGCCAAATTCCCAGCTGTGATCTTGCTATGCCTTTAAAGGGCCTGGACTAATCCTTAGCTTCAGTTGATTAGCTTCAGCAGATTGGTAGCCTATTGTCAAAGTCTTACGCTGCAGGGCAGATCAGGTGAGTGTTGGGTGGTTCTGTGCCCAGATAATGATCAAGGGACTGGCGGAGACCACAAGCTGATGGGGTAATGGAGGACATGTGTGAGACTGCCCTAGACTGTGCTGGGACAAGAGTCAGGGTAAAAAGACCCCATAATGGTGAAACTACGACCATGCCTCTGTCTCTCCAAGCCTTTTAGCCAGCTCATGGCTGAGAATCTGACCTTTAACTTACAGGACGTGGGAGATGGCAAGAGATACGACAGTGTGTAGTATGGATCCCAGAGTGCTCTTTCATGTGTAACACTGGACTGTAGATGATAGAATGCAGTGGGAATGTCTTACCTAACCTTGTCTAACTGCAGTATTTTGTATCTTTGGATGTACTGCTAGTTGCTGTAGCTGTTTCCTCTCTAATTAGGTCACATTGTTACAAATTGTTAGAATAGAAGATAGTGTGCAAGAGATTGATTATTTATTTGGTTAAGCCAGAAGAAACAAAGCTAAACTGCTGGCAATTATTGATTATAATTGCACAGATGATAAAATACTTCTAGCAAGAAGAATGGTGACTTTCTGTGTGTATAACCTAGTATTTGCCCCAGAAGTTACTGAAATTACTCTTTGCTTTCCTCTGTGATGAAAACCAAGGATGTTTTCTCACAGGCAGAACTTTAAACGATTCATTAGAAACAGCTGTCATTCCTTCCACCCATCCCTGTGTACTGATTTTATAATCAGCTTTTTGTAGTGCATTGTTTGGTGGGATCAACACTAGTTCAGGCAAAGATGGATCTAAATGTGCCGCTTGAATTCACTTGTAGTTTCTGTTTCATTTTAAAGACTTATAAGGAGGAAAAAGGATTGCAAGAATTAATAGATTCCAAATATTTATTTCTATGCTTCTGTTTTGGGAGAAATTTTTAATGATACCACAGAAAAAGTTACCTATTTTAAATCTGCCAGTGTATTCCTGAAGAATCTTCCAACACTTCCATGCCTACATTCAAAATGAGATACATTAAAAAAAATCATTATGAGTCTAGGAGTAATTTATTGAACTGTACTACATTTTTATGTTGCAGCATATGAAGAAATTGACATAACTACCTTTCCAAAGTACATGTGGACAATGTAAACAGCAATGTATTGTTAACAGTTCTTCTTCATTGTTTTTAATCTCCCTGAATGATCAGAAACAGTAAAACAATAAAGAGCCTGCAATATACTCAGTGACACCATAACTTGGAAGCATAAAGAAGGAGTATGCTACATATAGTGGCCCGAATGTTCAAAACTGCTAACTAAAATCCTAAGGGAGAACATTGCAGGTGTCATTTCAATGACCAAATAGCTTATTAGAGATGAGCTTCAGTGAGATGAACTCTACAGGAGCTATTTTTTTTAGTTTTTTGTTCTTTTTTTCCACTGGCTTTGTTGAACAATCTTTTTGTGACAGTATCATAGTGATTTAAAACTAACCAAACACTTCAAATAAGTTCACATCTATCAGCAGGAAAGGAAACTGGATAGAAAGACAAAAGTCTTTACAAGGAAATAGAGATAGCTCTCCCCTCATATTTCCTCGGAGACATTGTTACCAGCAGCAAAACTCCCAGACTGCAGAGTTGCAGCCCTGACCACTAATGCAGTCATTTGAGAAAACAGTTAAAAACATGGTTCAGGAAGATTGCCTTCACAGGAACTGAAGTGTGGTTTGTAGTCAATTGGGAGCCCACTATTAACAGGTTTCACTGCAACTGTGAAAATAATGAAGCTGAGAAAGGTGGGAAACTTGGACCCCAGCCCTTCACGGTGACCTGAGCTCTTAGAGCTCACCAGCAGTACTGGAATCTGCTTTTCTTCCTATAAAATGGACTTGTCTCTATCAAATGGATGTTGGTAGTGCATTTCTTCTTCCATGTGTCTATGAAGGGGAAAAAAGTAGACTTTTAAAACTGTTTAGTTATCTACTCTATATTACTCTTTGATCAGGCAAGTAAACTGGATGGTAATTTAATGAAAGAGGTAAATAGTTTAATAAGGAATGCAATTAGAGCTCTTCTGTTAACGGGAGCTAAGAGTTATTGATTGCAGGGTGTTCAAGTGTAGCCTTTGGCATCTCATCATCTTCATCATTCAGAATAGACCTTACAAAAAAATGGGGAAACCAAGTAAATGTATTTAATAGGATTTAACCAGGATTTCTACAAAAAATTGAATGAACTCAGCTTTTTGATATGCCCAGGATCCTGTCTTCTTCCACTGTATTGTGTACCTCCTGTATGTCATTTGGCCTCAGTGTACCTTAATGCTGTGGTACACTGTCTGTATGCCGTGAGATACGCCATGTCAGGGTGTGCAGTGTATTTATCCAGTTTATCCAAAGCCTAATTTCCTGTATTCCTTGTGCTGTTAGAAGTGGCGGGAAGGCCAGAACGGAAGAAATGATGCACAGTCTTTGTAGGAGACACACATTGACCATCTGAGACATTTTCCCACAGATACTACAGATTTCCTAGGAGAATGTTTTTCAGCGTGCTGTAGCACACTCTATGTCCAAATCCCAAAAGCTTCCAAGAGGTCTGTTTGGAAAGAAGAGTAGATCAGGGACTTTGCACAGTTTTCATAACTTTTGCTTGACTTAGAAGATTAAGGAGGAAAGAAATTTTTGGTGTCTTACCTTGTCTTCCTGAGACTTGCCAATAGGGCTTGGCCTCACTAAAATAGAAAAGGTTTATGTGGCTAGCACTGTTATGAAATGCAATACAGACAGCTGACAAATTCAGCCTTGGTTTTATTTAATCCTAGTACTGAATAACAGATTAGGAAAAAAGCAGCTGTAGTGTTGAGAAGCCTGGGTTTAGTATAACATATACTGATGATATCAACCAAGCCAAGGATGATCAAAGTTGTACAAGTCTTACAGAACTGCAGGCTATGCAGCAGTAAGTTTGCAGCAGGTCAGTGCTAAGTGGGCAGAATAGGAGGTGCTTCCCTTCACACTCTGGCAGGAGTAAAGCAATATAGCATAAGAAGTACAGCTCCTCCGTTTATATTTGGTAGAACAAAACTGTGTAAACAAAATTTCATGTGCAATGAAAATCTGAGGGGCAAATAGCATTATGGATGTCAGTATTAACCATCAGACACCAGCCGCAAAAAACTAGGGAAAAAAATCCAGGAGAAATTTAAAATTAATTTTAAATTATTTATTTACATTTTTTTTTTTCAAGATCTTGTATTTCTTTCACTGTGGGCTTCCAAGGTAAGTTTACATTGTTGTAAGGACCTGTACTGGTATCCACTGACACCAATATGTGTTTTTCGTTTACTTCAGTGCACTTTAAACGGGAAGTTTACTGGAAGGAATAATGTGCCATTTTGAAAGAGTCTGATATGCGTTAATTTGTGCAATCTTCCTTTGTAGGCCTCTCCTCAGAGTCAAGATATAGCTATTTTGGAGAATGTGAGTGTGGTGAGAGTTTCAGCATGTTCTGAGTAAATCAGACTCTGAAAGTAAATTTTTGCCACATCCCAAGCAAGTGAGAGTAGTGCGAAGTACAGAGCACCCTGTAAAGATCTCTCTTTGCTAATGTTATGTTCTGTGTTAACTGGAGGGAATGAAAAATGCAATTATTGTAAAACTTCATAGAATTTGCGAAACGTACTTTGTTTTCACATGAGTTAGAAATGTGGTAGATATTTATTTCAGAATTGAATAGCACTGTCTTCTACTCTGTAACTTACTGCATCTAAAAGTATCTCTTAGATTTTCTTATGCTTTTTGTATTATTCCATTGGAAGGGGTTTAAAAGAAAACCAGTTAATATCCATTGCAATTCACAATATTTTTTGGTCATAATTCTATTTTCATTTTCTTGTGCAAGAGGAATTGAGAGCATGATGGCTTCTTCAAAATAAAAATAACAGCAGCAAAACAAAAAGCCTCGGAGATTCCCTTTTTTAGAAAACCATCCAAACTCCCATCAATTTTTGAATGGTTTAAAAAAAAATAGTATAGTTTTAGCGTTTAAAAATACTAATGCTGTTGCAGCCTGGATACATATATACATATATCCCTTAAAATAATATCAATTCCCTGAATTTTAAGGAGACAAACTCAAGATGCACTTTCTCATAGTTCTGTATTGAAAGAGTACCCTTCTGGATGGAAAAGAACCATGTGAGGTAGGTTGGTTTTTTTTTTTACTACTATCTTCATATACCTATTTTCAAGAAAAAGATCTGGAGAAAAAGTATGGTATTACTGAATTAATCTTCAACTAGCATGAAGATCTGGGTTATTTCCTGCTGGTCATCTTGCTGTTGTGTCAACATTTGCTTAGTGTTTTTCTCAATGCTGTAGCCAGGTTGCTGTTAACTAACATAGCAATCTATGGATGATCTGATGACATAAAGAAACAAGTAAGGAAATCATTGTTTGTGAATATGTTTTCATCTTTGGAAAAAACTTAACTGGAGTTTGGTAGAAGAAGCAGATGACAGTATGAAGCACTCAGCTGTACTTCTGAGCTCAATGCACTGAAAAATTTAGTTGAGTACTGCTTTGTCTTGCATCATCATCTTGTGCTGGTGGCTCAACTCCATGGTAAGTAAAACTGCTACAAGGATGGAGGACTTAGAAGTAAAGAACATGTTACAAGTATTTCTTCAAAGTTATTTTGCAATATGAGACTGGTAGCCTTATTACTAACAGTAACATCACACTATGCTTTATATTTGCAAGCTTGAAAATCTCCTTTCCTGTTAGAACGTACCAGGTTTTCAAATGAACTTCTCATAAATAGATGATTCTGTATGTACATGTATTTCATTTTTTGTTATTTTTTTGCAACATTCTCTATCACCAGATGAGTGGTGGAGATTTGAGGTGTTTCAGATAACTAGAGTTCTTGAGCAATTACTTTAAAGTATTTGTTTCATAGATACATGCCTTTGCAAATCAATACCAGCAGTGCATTCATGGTGAAAATTACTCCACTTGTGGAAAGTCCTGGCTGTGAGTACTCAACCCATATTTGAAGGGCTGATGAAGCACATTGGGCAGGGCAGGACTTGGGGCATGTTTATTCAAAGAGGCTTCTGAATTGGAGCTGGCTTATGTCCTGCCATCTTCTGAAGCAATCTGCACCAGAGAGACTACAAGCAGAATCCATGGGGTTTTTGTGGCCTTTTTTTAAGACTCCATCATAAAACTGTATTACTGCTGAATGTAGTGCTCTCACCTTCTTCTTCATTGCCTTGGTTTGTGTGTGGCAAAGTATTTCAGTGCTTGTGGAGGAGCAGGCTGAAATAACTTGTCTAGCTAAAACCCTGAGTTTGTCTTGTTTCCTTTTGGCTGGTTAGTAGCAGTGGGATCTGTCTGATCTGGCTCCCATCTTAGTGCTGGTCCAAAGGAGGGGGTGAGGAGCCTCGATTGGTGCTTTGAGCTGGGTTAAAGCTGGTGTGAAACCACAGTCTGAGGATTCTCATCTTACCTCCACTGTCATTAAAACAGAGGCGCTCTCAGGCTTTCTCAAACCTCTGGTGTCCCCTGTGGCCATTTTTCCTCCACAAAGGTGATTTTGTGAATTATATCAATGACAAATCATGGACTAAAACACCCCCAAAAACCAAAAAACAGGCCAGAATTTTTGAAAGAGCCAAAATCAATGAAATTATTTGGAGAGAGAGAAAAGGAAGAGAAGGGAAAACATGAGTATGGATGAAAAATTTAATTTCTTGCTACCAAGCAGTTATTTTAAGATATGTCCTATTAGAGGTACTAGAACTGCATCTGGCAGGAAATAGCCTAGAAATAATTATTTCTTCATTATAAGTATAATGAGAAAGTAATAAAGAAAAGTGTCTAATGTCCTATTATAAACATTTGTGTTCCATTGAAGCTGTTTTCGAAAATGGTATTTTCATTGTCAGCCAGGAAGAATTAGGAGACAGAATGGGAAGGGAAAAGGAATGAGTTTTATTAAGTATTACTGTTTCCCTTTGTTTTAGAAAATTTCTCAACCAAAAATGTAAACAGTAACATTTTTAAAAAAAATCTTTCTGGGACTCTATATATTTAATTTTCAGTAATGAAGCACTTTAAAATGTTTAGCATTTAACTTTCTTTATGTTTAAGCAATTAAATACAGAGAATGCTGTCTCCGATTTAATTCAGTTATCAGAGGGGATGTGGGTGAAGAAAAAAGCTTTCATTACAGTAACAACCAATTTTTTTAAAGTATCATGACTTCCTACTGAAGACTTCCTTCTTGTACCTGAATTCATGGGAGCTGTTTAGTGCTGAGCATTTCTGATAATCCAGACAGTGCTACAGCTTGTGGGCTGCAGCTGCATTTAAAGTTGCCTTGTCCGAAAATGTACGTCCACAACTTGGCACTTGCACAGCGTGGATCCCACAAAAGGCAAAGGTACGTGCGTAGCCCGCTGTGGGTGCTCGAGAGCTGTTGTGTTGCTCATGTGGGAGAAGACGGGAGTCTGTGGTCAGAAAGAGAGGGTAAGGAGACTGTGACTGCCTCTTTCAGAGGCTGAGCAGGGCTTATATTGGATTAAGCCACTTATGAAAATGCCCCCTAAACTCTTTTCCAAGTAGGCGGCTTAGGAACAAGCTGAGTGCAATGTGGAATTCAACTCCAACTGCAAATCCTGCACAAGGATCAGCACAGTTAATCTCTCCTAAGGTTTCTGACGCTGTGGCTAGAAGACTGAAAAGGTGTGAGGTAGCTCCTGCTGCCAGCTGGAATGCTTTCATGTTGCTGTGCATCCAAGCTGTCCTGTAGTGCAACAGGGTCTTTGGAGTAGTGGGGGTGGGATGGAAAATACTTCTTCGGAGTACAAAGTAGGGCAGAATGAAAACTCTTCCTTCAGGTCAGAACTGCTCATATGTGCACTGTAACAGCACAGAACATCCCAAAGGAACACCAAGGTGTGTTGCAGTCCTGTCTTCTCCTTGCATATCTGCTAAATGCTTTGAAATGGAGAGTGGTGGGAATGACAAGTACAGGTCTGATAATGAAACAGAACATGCTTAGTGCTGCTGCCTGGTAAGTACCCACAGTCGCCTGCCAGCAGCCTCTGGGCCTTCCCAGTGAGGCAGAACAGCATCGCTGACTTTTTTGTAGGTATAATTATTATGCCCCTACCATCTCTCCTGTAACTTAAACATTGGAATAAGGGGGTTTCTCTTTGACGCTCTATTTTGTTGCATAATTATGCCCATTTCTCCATTTTGTTGCATAATTATGAAGAAGAAAATCAAGCTGAATTCTTCTCATTTTTTTAAACTTTTTTAAAAAGAGGTTTCCTCACCTGCACACATAGAAATCATAAGCTCCATTGCAAACTTCAGGAAGGTAGGAAACACTTCTAAGCAAACTTCTCTCTATGATTATCTCACAAAGATAACTTTTGTTTTCAAATAAAATCTCTAATTTGGAGAATATTTAGTTAAAACTTCTAAAATTTTAAATACATAAATATTTTCTCTGTACTGAAAATGTGAATTTTATTTGTAGACATTTCACTTCAGAAGGTAAGGTGAAACAAATGTATGTGGGTTTTCTGTTAAGCTGAAACAGAAAGATGCTTAGCTGTGGGATATTCAGTAGCCATTTCATAAATACATGGATTTAATTTTTTTTCCTTTGGAGAATGTGGAGATGGTACATAAACAGAAGGTGGGAAAATTCTGTGGAGAGGTTTTAAAACACTACTTCTCACTTCCTTTCTGGATATCATATGCATAAATATAGTGAAATCAGATAAGATAAGTGAGTTTAAAAAAAGACATTCTTTGATCTTCACGCACTCAGTTGATCTTACTAAGTATGCAGTCAGACAGCTTCCCTGTATACTTCCAAGTTTTCTTTCTGCTATGCCATGGGTGAATTGTGGAAGACCTAGGAATTTTTAGGTTCAATTCATCCTCCCAAGTCAGGAGGGCACTCC
Source organism: Edolisoma coerulescens (assembly GCA_013397115.1). NCBI lineage: Eukaryota > Metazoa > Chordata > Aves > Passeriformes > Campephagidae > Edolisoma > Edolisoma coerulescens. Next base: position 2,535,221 of record VWZW01001322.1, read on the forward strand.
CTGCTGAATTAGGAGCATGTTTTTGTAGGTGTAAATTTTGTCCTGATGGAGCAATCTGTTCAGCAGGAGAAGGTATCCCAGTTCTGGATAAGAGCAGCTGAAGCATTTTGCTGAGATCAGATGTAAGAGTTCAATTAGGCTTAAGGGCTGCTCATTAGCCATTTTAAACTCCCCAAGTGAACAATCTAAACCCACTCTTTGGAATGTTCTGCTATTTTTGCGCTGTTTTGATTTGTTCAAGATACGTCCCTGACTTTGCTCCCTTGCCTTGTGGCTGAGGTGGGGAGCAGCAGTTTCTGGGATGGTGTGGGATTCACATGCCTTCCCTTTAGCCATGGGCTCTCTGTGCATCACATCTCCATCACCAGGTGGACAGCAGAATCTGGGCAGGGAGAGGGTGTGTGTCCATGCCAGTGGCAGATAAGCCCTGGCAGTCAAGCAGCAAGGCACGTTGTGAGTAGGGTTGGAGTACTAAAGTACGGTGTGTAAGGACTTCTGTGTGGGTTTCAAGATCCAGTGCTAGTGCAGTGGCACAAACCAACTTGGACTGCTTGAAATGCAGTTGTCGAACAGACAAAAGATTTTCAGGTTTTCTGGATGACTGCTAGCACTACCAGCCCTCTTGTGCTGTGTGCTGCATCACTAGCAAGCATAGAGAGCTGGGACAGTACGTTAAAAGCCCATCTGCAGGCACTGTATTTACTTGCTGGTAGTAAGTAAATAAGGCTCCTAGAAGTTGCTTTGGGTTGCTCTTTCTCCTCACCTCTATCTACCACTCTTGCACGCTGCCAGTCCTGCCAGTTCTGATATTCCAAATTGCTGGGGCACTTTAGTGAGCTGTTAAAATCAGTCCATCTAACAAATGATGAGGAAAATCCTTTCTCTCGCTCTCTCTACTCACAAATTCACAGTTGAGAGGCAGACTGGGAGATACCAACTTCTGCACTAATTCAGAGTATGACCTGCACCAACTGAGGAACAAAAAAAAAAAAAAANATTTATTGATACTTAATTTACCGTAAGCTTTTCTTTTCCTGAGAAGCCCTGTCCATTGCAACCAAAACAGCTGGGTTGAGGCTTAGACATTGCAAGGAAGACTCCCAGTGAAAAATATGAAACTTTTGGAAGTACTTTTATCTTTGTTTTCTGTAAAAGTAGTGGCATGCAGAGAATATACACTAAAGCAAGAATAGTAAAAATGCTTTTTAAACACCCACTATAGGAAAGTCCTATCTTCTCTGTCAATAACTTACTACTTCTGCAATATGTGGCTGTCCTAAATGCATGTTGCAAGAGTTCCTGTGCCATGCCAAATTCTGATGTTTATCCCTTTGTATTGGCTTATACATGGGGAAGAACTGAAAGGAAATCAAAGCAAGGGAAGCCTTGGGTTGAATTCTTTTACACTATTCTTGGTGCAAATTTTAGTTGCATGGAACAATGTGGCTGGGAGGATTTGAAGAATCACAGGTTAACTAAATTATTTGAATGATATGTTCAATGCTGGTCACCTGACTATACTAACAAACTTAAAAGGTGGTTTGATAGCTGTCAACTTGTTTTGCTATTGTGCAGCTTAACTGTTACCTTCCTGTATTATGAACATCTATGTATTTGGAAAATAAATCCATCTTGCAAGAAAGATTGTGCAAAAAATTGTTCCTATTATACTCCAGTGTATATTGCTGATGTCAAATAAAATACAATTGTGAGAGTTCTTAAACAGTTGTCTTTCTAATTGTGGCCTGAAGCAGGAAGAGGAAGGAATACAGTAAACCTCTTTAATATGGATTCTCCTGAAATTATTGCTGTAACATTGATGCTAGCTAAATGATTCCATCAACCTGATGTTTTAGATATGAACCGATAAAGGGATGGGTTTCATGTGAAATATGATGAATGTTAATCTGTTTTATTATTTATTAAGATGGCACACCAATCTACAATGTATCATTGTCATGATGTATCTCACTATGTCAACTATGTCTACAGGCTAAAAGCTAAATGAATTACCTTGCCTCTCTCACAGCAGCAGAAACAAATAATACACAGATTAGCAATGCTCACTTTATTATCTATTTTATTTATATTTTATTCTTGTGAGGTAATCTAAGAGCACTTCCTTCTTGCCTTACCTGCCAACAGACCATTTGTCAGCTGCTCTACTTCTTTACGTGACCTAAAGTCACGTTATTCTGTGCTTGGGCCTGGCAAAGCTTCCATACCTTAGATGCCATAGACTTGTAAAGACTGTGTTTCAGCAAAGATGAACTATAGCTTGTAACAAATATGTGTATAGAGGCATGTAGGGGGAAATCATTTTAGTATGAGTAGTGGCCCATGCAAGGCAGGGAGTGGGGCACCCTGATTTCTTTTGCTAAGTGTGGCCAGGACCATCAAATCTTTTTGCAGGCTGAGCTGAAAGCTGTCAAAATGGCTTACAGTGCTGCAAAGTGCTGTAATTGCTGCTTGCTTCAGGGACAGATGTTGATGCCAAGAAATCTGCTTTGTTTGACAATCACTGCTAGATCATAGATTTGGGAGACTACAGCCCTTTCTCCCAGCTTCTGTGGCTGTCATTTTTAAGCCTGTAGCACAAATTAGTCATACATGCTGCTGCTGCCACTTAATGCTACGTGGCATGATGCTACCTACCCCACATCTCACATTTCACTCACGTTGCTTGCATTGATTAGATGGGGAATTCTGCCGTTAGGTTACAGATGAAGCCTGTTTAGCATCCAAAGAGAGTGGTCATTGACTTCAGTGGATGCTGGGGTCAGGTTTTATGTAACTTAGAACTATGGCTGCTGGTAGTATAAGAGGAATTCAGCCTGCAGGCTGAAAGTGATCAGGAACTTTACATGGGCTGGTGAAAAACACATCCTAAATTAATTTTTCATACCTCTTGTTATACTGGGTGTGATTAGTGCTTCTTAAGCACACTAGGTCCATTTCTGGTAGTTAGGACTATGAGATTTCTGTTGTATATATATTTTCATTCTGAGTTTAAGGGAATTGAGCCTGTGTTTTCTGTCCAAATGGTCTTACTGTGGGCCCATGAAATATCTGAGATTGAGCTGGGAATAGGTGCTCTCAATTCCCATTAAAATATTCTACTTTTATATGTAGTACTTAGTACTTCTCCTAAGAGAAAAAACACAGCTGAGGAGGACTCGGTTGTGGAAGTCAGGTTCTGGCTTTTTGCCTACCACTGCCTTCTGCCCTTTTTCCTGCTTCCTTTCTGCAGGGATCAGTCTCAAATTTGTATTCTCAAATTTGTATTTGGATGCTCTTTTGGAATGGCCCTGGAGAAGACACAATTAAGTATGCTGTTACTTGAATAAAGGTCTTGGTCTCAAATGCTGAATATCAGTGTTCATCTACTGAGCAGCCTCTGACCTGATATGTATATAAAGGTAAGACTCAGCCTGTTCAGTGGTCTGAGATGGTAAGACTAAAATTTTCTAGGAAACCAGCTAGATGACAGCTCCAGATATAAGTGAAGAAGCACCTGGGAAAAGGCTGGATGGCAGCTCACGTGACATTTCATAGCTTATGCCAGCAATTGTCATGTCAGGAGGGCAGCCAGCGCCGGCACAGGGAGACAGGAAGTTGTATTGACTTCAGCACAGCCGAGTGAGCCTGGAGAAGAAATTCAAAATACAAGGTGAAGGGTAGTCCCGGTGTGAGTGCAGGAAGGAACTGGTAACACCCTGATGCTATTAGGTGAGGGAAGATGAAGGTGTGAGTTGATGTGATTAAGCCAGCAAAATTTAGAGAAATTATAGGTCAAAGGCTTGTTTTTCACATTTGCTGGAGGGTCTTTAAGAGGAATAAAGAATTTACCTGTATCGCTGAACTGCTTTAATGCTGATGAAAGCCTTTGGGTGGGAATTATGTGTCAGCCCTGATGGATAGTGTGAAAGGAAACTTGCTGGAGACCTAGCAGGTGTGAAGCTGTTGGGGCAAGTTGCCAAAGGCATTCTAGGATGGACAATGTGTCCAGATATACTCACTGTATTTATTGCAATTTTGGCTATTTTTCTTAAGTGACTTTTTCTGTTTGTTCTGTGGAGATTTTTGCTTTCTCAACTGAGAAAATTTCATTTCAAACTACAGGAAATTCATTAAAAATGCACTGAAGTATTTTCTTTTTCAGATGACAAGAAGCTGAATAAAAAGCTACTCTGAAGTGTCGTTCACAGCATGGGAGAGCCTGCCAAAACAACACAAACAACTTGGGGCTCCCTGGTGTTTTTTCTACTGGGTTTTTTTTTGGTGTTTGGTTTTGTTTTTTTTTTAATGATTGCAGATGGAGGTGTTCTTATATCCTTCCTTTACAAGGCTAATGATTAGAGCACTTGCCCATAAAAGATATTGAAAGTCTTCTGCTTGTTTTACAACATGTATATAGGCGTCAGCTCCCAGCTGACATAAAAAACCTGTGTGTATAATGTGAAGTAACCACAGCTAGTAGGCCATTATAGCAAAGGAAAAGACCTGTGGGATCCCTTGAAGCATAGTAGAAGGTATTTTGCTTCAGGAGTCTGTCCAGGATCTGAAGTTGACAGGGGTGTATGATTCCATTGCTGGTTCAGGAGATAATTTTATAAATGTTTTTCACAGTGTTTCTGGATGTCATGGTTTAGCATAGCTTGGTTTTTAGTTAAGACCATGACACTGGACCATTTGTTTGAGGAACCTATACACACAGGATATCTTAGCACCAGGTAGTGTTGTACATGGAGTTTGAATGGACGTGTTAGAATTGAATACAGATTTGGCCCTGAAGGGAACTGGACTCAGCGGGAGAGGCCCAAAGGTTATGTGGGTTGTATGGACACAATTCCAGCGATAGGAAGAGTATTCTTCCCCAGGGACACAACCATCCTTGGAGTTCCACCCCAGCTTTGTGGCTACCTGTCATAGTGGTCTTGGGCCTCAAAGAGAGACTTTGTGAGGGTAGAGGTGTCCAGTTGGAAGTTAAATGGATTATTTGCACAAGTCTCAGCCTGTCTGAATGATTTTTGCTACTGCAATATACCAGCCTCTTTTTTTGCCATGCATTTGACTTTGATTCCTTTATTTATCCTCCATAACAACAGTCTTTGCTTTTATGGAAATGAATTACATCTGTCAGTTCAGGCTGGAAGTTGTGCTTGTGTTTTTTTCTGAATTTCCAGCTCCTCTAAACAGCATTGCATCTGTGTTGTGTGATTCATTGCGAGCTATAAAGCACAGCAATGCTTTGGAGACACTGTGTAAGCTCTGCTTTGTACGTTGACAGCTGAAGGTCAAGAACGTGGGATGCCTTAGGAATGCAGAAGCAGACCCCTACCAGATTCCCTGGCCAACATAGGGAAAGAGGTATTTGAGATGTGTTTCTATCCTCTCCATGTGGCTCCAAGCCATGTCTGAGAATTGGCACAGCTGGCATTATTTTAAGGCCCTTTTATTATGTTTTAGCTTCATCATATAAGATTGCAATAAACACCACCTCTGGAGAGAAAATGTGATAAATTCTATCCCTGAATTTGAGAAAATGTTATAACTTTTTGTGAGTGTAGCAACACAAGTAGGATAATTGTTAAGTCTGCTTAATTTCTCTAACTGGAAGCCTCTTTTCCCGTGACTTTAGGAGCCTGGGATCCTATCAGCATCTTGGGCTATGATAATTTTCACATTCACCTAGATTAGCTAAATATTGTTGCTTCTGAATATATTTTGTTATCAAACTTGTGACCACTTATATATCACGGCATCTGTCAGATCTTTTTCAATCAGTTCTTACATAATGCATGTTTTATCTTGCTTTTATTTCCACAAGTTGTTGTCAATAAGCTGCATTCTAAAATATAAGCAATTAGTCTTCTCTGGGATATGAATAAAACCACATGAAAATAAATGGCCATCCATTTGATACTGCAAGTGGTGAGGGGGAGAGAAGATGGTTTAGTATATTCTGAAGTTTGTTAAAAATACATGTGTCTGTATGCCGAGAAAGGTCTGGAAAGAGCTTATCTCTAATGGATTGCTCAGTTCCCTGTCCGAGGTGTCTGTGTGCAAAGCCTGGTAAGTAGGTATATCAAGGTGCTTAAAGTGAGAGCTGAGGGAATGAGCCTGAGCATTCTTTTGTGTCATGCAGCTTGATTTATTGTTACTTTATTCACATGAAAGTCAAATTCATTGAGTAAATTATGTAGTGTGAGCATCTCTCACTTCTGTTATCATAAGAGCAGGGTGTGCTAAATGGAGGAAATCAACCAAATCATTACTTAATTCATTGTCATGGGGTTTTCCCCATGAGTATTCATTATGTCCTTGCAAATGCATTGTTGTTGCATTTCCCTGTAACCATTATTTAGGGTTTTTTCACTATTTAGTTAATACATATTACATTAATGTCCTTAAATTTGGATGAAATCACAAGTACTTAATTCAGGTTACAAACAGCTTTGTGTTGTGTTACTAACATGTTTATTTAAAGAGTTTTCTAGGGAAAGCTGTATAAAATAAAGCATTTTGCAAGAGTCACGAAGAAACTCACAAGAGAAGTACAGAAGACATTTTCTACTCTGTGTGTGCTGAAACTGCTGGAGAGTGAGGTACAGATTCCAACAATACCCAAAGTACAGTGGCACAAGGCCACCAGATTTAATCTCAGATCCTGGGTTTTGGCCCTTTTCTTTGGTTTTGCTTTGTTTTGTTTTTGTTTAGGCTTTGTCCTATATACTGTTTCTGTCCTTCCTGGCTATTCAGTTCCTGTTTTTCTTTGTCCAGTGTTCCACCCCATTCTCTCTTTATAACTGATTCCCTCAACTAAACTAATAACTGAATTCAGTGGAACTTGAGGACATGCTTAAGTGCTCTCCTGAAGAAGGATGCTCTACTTAATCAGACTGAAATTGTCTGTAAAGTAAATAACATTTATGAAGAGTTTTCTGAGTTATGAATAAATGCAAGAACAATTTGTTAATGTTAATTTTGTCACAAAGTACTTTATTAATAAATTGTTCAAGCAACTAGATAAACCTCTCAGATGCCTGCTGTGAAAGAGAAATAACCCTCCTTACATATTAATTTAGAAGCTTTTGCTGGCATCCCCCAGTGCAGTAGCTATACTCTGCAGTCTTGTGCTTGGACAGTAAAACTCCTCACTGTGTGAAAAACTGGCTGGGTTGCTGGGCCCAAAGATGGTGGTGAATGATACTGCATCCAGCTGGCAGCTGATTGCTAGTGGTATTCCCCAGGGATCAGTGTTTTGGCCAGTTCTGTTGAATATCTTTAGTGATGATTTGGATGAGGGGATTGAGAGCATTCTCAGTAAGTTCAGAAACAACACCACGTTGGGTGGGGGTGTTGATCTGCTGGAGGGCAGGAAGGCTCTGCAGAGGGATCTGGACAGGCTGGATTGATGGGCTGATGCCAATTGTGTGAGGTTCAGCAAGGCCACGTGCCGGGTCCAGTACTTGGGTCACACCGACCCCAGGCAGGGGCTTGAGTGGCTGGAAAGTTGCTCAGCAGAAACGGACCTGGAGCTGCTGGTTGACAGCAGATGTACATGAGCCAGCACATGCCCAGGTGGCCAAGAAGGTCAATGGCATCCTGGCCTGTATTAGAAGTAGTGTGGCCATGGAAGTGATTGTCCCCGTGTACTTGGCCCTGGTGAGGCCACACGTCGAGTGCTGTGTTCAGTTCTGGGCTCTTCCCTTCAAAAAAGACATTGAGATGCTGGAGCGAGTCCGGAGACGGGCAATGGGGCGGGTGAAGGGTCTGTAACATAAGAGGAGTTGCTGAGGGAACTGGGGTTGTTTAGCCTGGAGGAGGCTCAGGAGGGACCTCATTTCTCCCTATAGCTACCTGACAGGAGGTTGTAGTGAGGTGGGGATTGGGTTTTTTTGCCATGTCTCCAATGAAAAGATAAGAGGAGATGACGTTAAGTTGTGCTAGGGGAGGTTCAGATTAGATATTAATAAATTTTTTGCTGATAGAGTAGTTGGACATTGAAGTAAGTTGCCCAGGTAGGTGGTGGAATCACTGTAGCTGGAGCTGCTCAAGAGGCATCTAAATGTGACACTTGGATTATGGTTTAGTGGTGCTTGTGGTGGTGCTAAGTTGAGAGTGGGACTAGGTGCTCTTGAAGGTCTCTTCCAACCTTGATGATTCTGTGAAAGACATAATTTTATTTAATTTTTGAATTTGTTTCTTCTTGACTATGTCCATGATAGAAGTTAAGCACCTAAACTAGCTTTTGGGGTGATTTTGGTTTGCATCAGCTAGCCAAGTGGTTTTTGAACACAATTTAGGAGTTCCTGATGGGAGTTTTCTCAGTACATTGATGCCCTCACTGGAGGGCAAGAGGAGTAAATGACAGCACTCTGTTCAGTACCAGCTGGCCTAAGCAGCAGGCACAGGTCCTGGGCAGGTTTAACCTTGTAGCATAGGTGCACCAGGCTGCAGTGGGGTGGAGAAGAGTCCTAGTGTTCCTTAAAGGACTATGGAGGGATGCAGAAAATTGTTTTGTTGGAAGTAGAATTTTTAAAAGCAGTTGCAGAGGAATAGCCCACAGCGTTACAATAATCCTAGCTGGAGGTCAAATTTAACTACCATTATTGGAATTGTGTGCCATTAATCCCTGTATTTCAAAATGAAATTACATGTATTATTACAATTTGGTCCTTTACAAATGCTTTTCACTGTCTAGGAAATAACCCTAACATAGTCCTTCAGTTTGGGATAAAGCTATTTAGTGTTTCAGACATCTCAAATGGTCTTGCTGGTGCTGTCACATGTGAACTTCACAGCCTCGGACCACATCCAAGCAGTGCTATACAAACAATTCACCTGAGACATCCTGCAGCATATTCCACCCAGAGTGAGATATGGTGATAGCTCCATGGATCATTAACCACATGGCTGATGTGCCCATATTCTAGATAAACTCTGCACTGTTTGTAGTCTTTCAGGTCTGACAGTAAACAGTCCTTCTGACTCTTGCATGCTGGTGGCTGATTTTGCTGCCTTCTTGCAGATCTTGCAGATCATTTGAGTCCATGTCATTGTCAGTAAACATAAAGGAAGCACTGGAGTTCTTTGAAGCTGAAATGTGTCATAGAGCTTACTTTGACCAAGAGGGGTGTCATAAAAAATGACATTATCATAGATTTTTGCTTTCTTTGGTGTTAAAATTAAGCTTGAAAACAAGAGTGACTGAAAAAGAAATCTTTAAAACACCTAAGTTTGCAAGTCAACAAAACAAAGATTTTCAAATTTTAAAGGAAAAACTTGGAAATTTTGTCCATTTCTGATGGAAAAAGACAGATTAATATAGCAGCCAAGTAGAGATATGCATGCCCCATTTTAATGCACTTGATCTAATGAAAGAATTTCAAGTGAGGGGTTGCATCAGCTTGCAGACTTGTAAGTGATAGAGAGATGGAGAAATATAGCATTCTAAATGTAAGAAAAGGAAGATGATCGAATCAAGGACAAATCTTGTTTTATTTGCTGACTCTCTGCACAGGTCTATGACCCTGTACTACAGATACAATAAGGATATGTACCCTGCTCGCCTTGAAGTGCAAAGGGAGAATGGGAGAATTCAGGTGCATAAGAATGATTCTTGACCCAGGTGAAGAGCTTGAGGGTAACTCAGTGTTTTCTTTCTCTCTGGCAGGCACTGGGTCTGATTTGCAGTCTTAAGCAATAAGATTGTTTAAATCACCGTGATCTCTATGTTCTTTGTCACCTGTAAAGGAATGATTTTTTTTTTTTATTTAATTTTATTTATACAGTGTGGTATTGCCACGCTGAACCAAAGTTTAAGCATGTAAGTAGTGACTTTACAGAAGTGTAAGGCTCATATGCTTGGCTGAGTCAAAAGCTCAGGTAAATGTGGGACTAAACCTGTACAAACAATACATATTTATAGATCAATTGCCAGACTTTTGACCTGCACAGAACTATTCAATAAAATGACGTTGATTCCAGCAATTCTATATTAAAGACTAATTCCAGAGAAGTATCAGACATGAAACTTAGGAAAGTTTGATGTTTTGAAGATTTCACCCTATGGGTACATCTAAGGTATAGGGTACTGCAGGTGCCAATACCTGCTATTAATTACAGGAGAGAATTGAAGTTAGGAGAAGTTACTGATAAATGTAGAATGGTATTTTGGCTAAATTATGGCACTCTTAGATAAGGCTGTAGAAAAGAATTAATCAGATTTGATAGCAAAGAAATTAGCAATGGAGAAATAGTGTGTCTTGGTAAGTCAAACTTGTAGAGAATTTTTTATATAAAAGAAAAAGTTTCGAACTATGGAACCAATAAAATAATGAAATTATCAAGAAATGTGATACAATATGAAAAAGTGTGGCCAAAAGAACTACCTCAGCTGAAGCAAATGTTTCCTAGCTTGAACTGAATAGCAAGCATATCTATAACATACTATTGCAGCAGACTGAAAAATATGTTAGATGCCATCTGGAAAGTTGCAGTGATTGCACTTTTTAAAAATTTCCTTCTAACAAGAAGCAATTTTGCAATCTCAGCTGTGGCAGAAATTATCAAGATGAAATGCTTCTTTACCTTTACTTAAATGATACATTATGCAAATTGAAAACAGCAATTTAAGGAAACAATTACATAAAGTGAATAGCTTTTATGATCCTCAAACAGGAAATTGTAAGGGATAAAAAAAGCAAGCCCTAAATGCTCTTGACTTCAAGCTTGTACAGGAAAAGAAGCTCTATACCTTTCTTCATTTCAGGAATTGCAATTGCCAGTATAGACAGTCCTTGTAAAACATCCCTGTTGAAGGCCTTTAGACAGCTAAAAACAAGTAAGTGAAGTAATACATCTGATGAAAACTTGAGATGTGGAGGTTGTACCATTGGAGAGATATAGGGGTAGTAAACAATTTACTTGCAGGGCAGAATTGAAAGTAGATTCTTACTCTGACCTAAATTCCTGCACCCCTTCACATTTACGGGATTCATGGCTCTTTGCTGGTGGTGTCAAACAGCCCAGTGCTTGCTGACCCATGTCCATCAGTGAGTGGTTTTTACTAATAATTTATTTATGTTAGGCTTTGAAACTGGGAAGATGGTCAGTGTCTATGTCTGGGGAAAAATAGACATTCATGTGATGGCAATACTGTGTCCAACTTCACTAATTCATCCCCACTGTGTATTTCAGTGATTTTAATGATGTGTTTCCATCTTGTTGACTTTATGTGCTTACTTGATTATCTGCACGTAGAAGATTACTCTTTAGTCTTCTTTATTTTGTTTGGCAACTCAAACTCACAGGTTGACATTCAAGCAGTGGGGGATACCTTTGACACTGGGAAAAAATCTTCTAGCTGCTATTGTATTCAAGCACAGGACTGTCTATGTGGGGGTTTTGAGTCTTTGTTATTGCTTTTTCTTTTTAAAAAACCTGTATCAGAAATGTTTTAATACTGTTGGTCCTGCCTTGAATATGTGTCTGGATTAGCTGATCTCTTATGGTCCATACTTCAAGAAAAATAAGGTGTATTTCCTTCATTCAGGAAAAAAAATTAGGCAGATGTAGTTCTTTTAAATTATTATTTTGATTCATATTTTTGTGAATATAACTCCTTGTGTTTCTTAAGAGTTTACATCTTTATTATAAGGTCTCCTGCAACACTCTTCGTCACATAGAGTAATTTGGTGACAGTTTATCTGCCTCGTTTTTTGTAGTCCCATTCAAACTCTTGGTCTATATATTCCTTTTTGTTAGGTAAAAATAAAGAGGTTACATTTGTATGTAAAATGATCAAAATACTAATTTTTAAAAAATAAAAATGTAGTTTTTACAAAAGCTGCTCTTAGACTATGATGTTCTCAGTACTGCTTTTAGTTTTTAACTGTGCTGCATCTCACCTTTACCTTGTTGAATTAGTATGTATAATGTAGGGTCAAGTGGTGAGATCAAAACTGCGTGTCATCTAGGCAATTCCAGTTATGTCCTATCTTCTTTTCCGATGGTGCAGCTAAAAGGTCCTGCTTTTCTCTTTTTGCCAGCCCTCTACCTGCACAACTTTCTGAATAAGTATTTCGGCAGTGCAATGATGGAATGGGCCGTGGCACAAGGCAGATGTGATGTCAGAGAAGCAAAAGTTGCAGATGAATTAATTGAAGCCACGTGTGGCAGTAAAAAGTAGAATATCAATAATATGAATGCTTCAGAACAGGGAATAAACCTGCACCCTGTTAGCTTAAAAAAGGGTAGCTGTGATGTACTGGAGTCATGGCTGTTAATTACCTGCTGTCATCACTACTGCTATCACTGTATATTGGGATAAGGGACAAGAAGAGGTTGGGTGCATTAGTATCATATACTCTTGGAAATATATTTAATTGGTGCAAAAATGTTATATACTTTTAGTTAGGGTGTGTTCATTATTTTATACGGTTATTATTTAGGGTTGTGTTTGTGTTTTCTTTATTTAGGGTTAGGTGTTAGATGTTAATTGCCAATGAAAGTAGAGTTTACTAGATAGATAGTTGTTTGCCTGTAGTTCTTCTGGCTTCCCTCTGTTTTCTAATACCATAATTCACTGTTGAACATATGGTTGAACATTAATTTGTATCGAGAGATAGTGTGGTAAGCACTGAAAATGTGAAAAAAGTTCTGATAATACAAAACATCCTGAGATTAAACTGACATGTGTCAGTTCTCTTCAAATTTTGTGAAAACAAAAGTAGATCTATAATTAAGATGTCCAATTCTCAGACTAAACTATGAGATACAATGAATGAAGGAAACTGAGCTGAAGACAAATGGAAATAAGAAGCTCAGAAGCTGATTTGAAGGTGATGCCTGGGATTTACTTAAGGAAAGAAAGGAAAGATCAGGAAATTTGGGATTCAAATATTGTATAAAACATCTCTGTATCTTTCTAAATTAATAAACATCTCAGGTTTTTGGGTGGTATTTATATTGCCTTCAAGCAGCCAAAGAAAGGCTGAAGATTTAAATTAAATGCCTTAGAGATCAGAAAATGAGTAGGTAAAGAAAATTACAGTCAACCTCAGTTAGACACTCACAGTTAAAACAAAGGGCCCTTTCCTCAGTAAATAAAGAGGAGATAATGACATTTATTGTATAAAAATAGTATTAAGATGGAGAAATATTACACAACAACAATATAACAATAATAATAGAGGGTTGAACTGAAATAATATACAAATACATGAGTAAAGGCAAGAGAATTAAGTATCTACTCATCAGGGAAATAACAGTCTATTGAATAGGAGAACTTTGATTTCTGAGTCAAAATTTGTGGGTGATGATAATGGAGAAAGCATGATTAAGGAAGCTGTGACAGCTCAGTGGAAAAAGAAGCAAGCACAGAAGCTTCATGCAAAATTAGAGGAAGGTAAAAATAAAGGAGACATTTGCAAGAATATTGAAGACTACTAAAATCAACATATAAATGATAAGATGAATAATGAATTGGTTTGACTAAAACTAATGAGGTGTTAAAAAGATTAACTAAGTGGACAAGAGTAAGAAAGAAAGGAAATGAGAAAATAGGTCCATTAAGTTTTAAGAAGGTAATGGGTCAGAGAAAAATAGCTGAGAATTCAGAATCTCTTAAAAAGAAAATAAAGATGTTGAACTCCAAAAAACCCCAGCTCTCAGTTAACATCAGCTTTTTTCATTTCTGTCTATCCAAGAGAAAAATTACGTAGGATTAAAAAAAAAAAAAGAATCAACAAATGAGAACATGATATTTTTAATTTTTAAATTAGTTTAGAGGCTGTATTCAACAAAGTGTTAGGGACACATACACTTAGAATTGAATGTACAGGTATTTTTGCTTGTATATTCACCACTTCTGAGTGAGAAGCTGTGTAATTGCACTAGGATCATGTTGTGCCTGCCCTGAAAGCTCTGCACGTTGCAAAGGTGATCTGTTGCTGGAAAGCTTCCCTCTGGCACACATTTCATTGCAAGTAGTATTCACAGAGTATCTGGTCCTGAGTCAATTATGGACATTATGAAACCTGTTAAAACAGTCTCTGTTCAAGACTTTGGTAGATGAATGACTAATTTGGCATCCTCTTGAGACTTGGGTGGGAGCTAGATGCTGAATTAGGCAGGCTGAAGCAGACATGCAGAAGAGTAGAAGGCTGTCAGTGAGGATTTCGGGTGTTGTCAAAGGGATTTGAGTACTTCCACAATTTGAAGGTTGCTGAATGCAATTATATGGGGAAAAATTGGGTTGGATAAATCCTGCTATGGAGCCTGCCTACCGCTTCTGTATAACATGAAGCCGTTAGCTCAGATTGGTAATTTTCAACACATAAAGAGCTATTAACCTGAGCTTGTAGCATTCACTTCAAAACAGCCAACCAATCCAATTCACTGTAAGCTCTTTCAGCACACTTCATTTCATTAGTGAAGGATATCTGGTAAGAGATTTGATAGATCCTGGGGCCCTGAGGAACATAATTACTTTAACACCAATGTCTGCCATGTAGCTGTAACCCCAGAGATCCTCTCTCAGTCTTGTTTGGTAAGGTACCCAGGAAGAGATAGACTTTGACCCAAAGACCTTATGAGCTTCTCACTCTTTATTTGTTTTTATGTTATTTAGTTTTTCTACATTCTTCTATAACATATTTCTCATCCTTTATTTTCAGTCCTGTGCAGAGATTTTCTCCTCTGCAGTGCCAATCCTTTATCTTTCAGTGTGTGTCTCTAGTGCTCTCATCCGTCTGTTCACTCACTCGTCCCTGTGCCGTTTTCCCCCTTACAGTCTAGTGAGATGTAAGCCGATCACAGAAATCTTTATGTTCCTTTGTTTGAAGCACCTCAGCACAGTTCTTCATTTCTTCTTTCTGCCTGACAATTGTGTTCATGGCTTTGTCATCCCAGTCAGTGGGAGTACAAGAACTGGCAACATCCTGGCATCCTTTTTGAGCACACGCACTGGATAGTTTTGTTGAATGCTGTTCTGTCACGATGTTCAAAGCAAACATCTACTGCAATGCAGCTGTTTGAGCTGTGCCTGCACTTGGTACTATTTTTGTTTGCAGTTCAACACATTTTCCTAAACCTCTTTTAGTAAACTCAGATACATGCTGCAGGCTGATAGCTGTTCAGAGAAAAGCATAATCCCTAGGAGCTGCCTGCCTTGGCAAACATGTACATGCTTTTCAATATGTCAAAAGGCAATTATTCTAGCAGTGTTTATTCCCTCAGTTCCCTCAACCCGGCCCAACAATTGAATATATTTTTCATTTGCCCTCACTTAAGAAGATCAGATGAATGACCAGAATTGTGAATTTGAGATCTGTGGACTCATGTAGTCCCAACTCAGATGATTTAGTCATTCAACCTTTTACACTCTTTTAGAATTATATTAGAATACTTATATTTCAGGACCAGGATCATGCAATTGATATTATTCACATGATTAGTCCCATATTTTCAAAACCCAGATATTGACATTCCAGAGAGAGTCTTCATTATCTTTTTTTTCAAATTTCCCTGCCACAGTGCATTCCTGCCTCAGTGAAACAGTTTACCTCCACATCACCAGGAGAAAAGCTAACTCTCTGCTGTTTTTTCCAATCAAGATAATTTCAGATTATAGGATCTTGCCTTATGCATGCCCAGGGCCTCAACAGTAATTATCCTTCAAAGCTGCAGTTTATTCAGTAATTAACTTGTTACTGTGTGGCTCATGCAGTGTACAAGTAGTTCAGATCTTTATGTAAAATGGTCTGCTGATTTGAGAATGGCTTAAAATATTTTTCTTTGGGAATTTAATTTTTTTTTTTTTATTAAAATAATGAAAATAGTGGAAGCTGCTTTTCATGTCTTAGCCAATTTAGAACCATTAGAGATTAGTGTCCCCCACCTCTTTCAAAGAATGAGACCTGCTACAATGGATTTTTTCTTCACATCATGTCTGGAACTCTTTTTCTGAAGAAAAATAGCTGTTACAGTGCTTAAAATACTTTGATAGTGTGATCACAAATATATACTGCTGTCTGGCATAGAATGATTGCATGTTTGAGATCTGGATCTGGATTTATTCCCTTCAGTTGTCTGTTAGTGATGGGGGCTATCATTTGAATCTTTGACAGCATTTATATTGCATATATAGGTAACTAACTATAACATCTATTTTGAAATTTACATCTAACATCTATACTAAGATTTTATTGCTGTTTAACCAAGTATTGTAATACTGGTGTCGCTTTCTTTTGGGGGCTTTAGAACACCGTGGGTTTCCCTTCCCTCCCTCCTATTATGGGAACATCTCATCTGCAGCTGATGAGAAATTGCGGAAGCTAAGACTTCATCTCAAGATGCAGTGCCATGGCCCTGACATGCTTCATCTTTTTCCTCCACACTAAGTTGTATGTTCTACTTATTACAGCTGTTTCCTTCACTCAGTCCCCTTTGCTCAAGGTGCTTTGCTGTGTGTTTTGTTGGGGACCGTGTGGGCAGATGCAGATCATGAGAGGGGAAGATGTGAGCAATTCACAAAGTGCAGTGGTCCTTTGACAAACAACACAAGCAGAGCATCCTGTTGGCCAAAATGAGGAAGCCCAGGTGATGGGAAACAGCTCACAGGTTCAAAAAGTTCTTCTTCAAGAAGAGGAAAATATTGCAGAAGAAAGAGAGATTCAGGGTTTTCATTTTATAAAATCATAGAATAATGGAATATCCTGAGTTGCAAGGGACCCACGAGGATCATTGAGTTCAACTCCTGGCCCTTTACAGGACAGCCCCAAGAATCACATTACATGCCCAAGAACATTGTCCAAAAGCTTCTTCCAACAACCCGCTGGGTGAAAAACCTTTTCCTGATATCCAGTGCAAACCTCTTCTGACACAACTTCAGTCCATTCCCTTGGGTCCTGTCACTGGTCATCAGAGAGAAGAGATTGATGCCTGCCCCTCCACTTCTCCTTGTGAGGATATTGAAGAACACAATGCGGTCCCCCCCTCAAACTTCTCTTCTCCAGGCTTAACATGCCAAGTGACCTCAGCCTCTCCTCATATGGCTTTCCCTTCTGACCCTTCACCATCTTTGCAGCCCTCCTTTGGATGCTCCCCAATAACTTTCTATCTTTCACATATTGTGGAGCCCAAAACTGCCCCCAGGACTCGAGGGGAGGCCGCCCCAGTGCAGAGCAGAGCAGGACAATCCCCTCCCTTGCCCAGCTGGTGATGCTGTGCCTGATGCCCCCCAGGACACACTTGGCCCTCCTGGCTGCCAGGGCACTGCTGACTCAGTTTCAACTTGCCATTGATGAGGACCCCCTTTATGTGGCGCTGCTCTCCAGTGTCTCATTCTCTAGTCTGTCCATACATCCAGGGTTGCCCCCTTCCCAGGTGCAGAATGCAGCACTTGTCTTCTTTAAACTACATATGGTTTGTGATTGTCCATCTCTCTAATTTTAGGGGTGATTTTTTTTTTTTTGAGGGGGAAAGAGGGATGAATAAAAGGGGAATGTTTCTGCTTTAGAGTCTGGAGTGCCCTGTGCTCCCACCTAAAGAAGGGAAAATTGTTTTCTTGTGGCGACTTTAACGAAATGGAGTTGACTGAATCCCTTGCTTTTGGTGCAAAGTGAGACAACTGGGGATTTTAAAATTAAAGGAGTTGTGTGCTTACTGAGCTGGCTGGAAGGAGGCATGGACAACACATGCCTGTTGCCACATCCGTTCTTTCCTTGCGGTTACCACAGGCAATACACTGGCATTATCCCCTAGCTGGAAAGAAATGTTGAAAAAGAAACAGTGGAGGTAGGACCTGGGCCAGGAGCCTTACATAATCCAAGCCTGAGCACATGGAGAGTCTCTTTGCCAGAAGAATTTCTGCCTAACAACTTTGAGGTAACACTGCTGCAACAGCAGCATGCCACTTTTGAATGAGGCTATTTTGATAGATTTGACTGTATTGGTAAAGCTCTTGTATCTCATATATAAGAACACAAACATCTAGTTTGTCTCTTTGTTTTTCCCTTAGTATTCACGGTTTGCTCTGGGCACTTGCAGCATTTACAAAGAATATCAGTCTGATTTGTTGCCTGCAAGAGAGTCTAATTAAAACAAGAGAGCAGGATGGGAACTGATGACACATAGTGCAGCTGAGCTGCTCCCAAAGCTGAACATGGCAGCTGTGGTTTTCGTCATTTGCAGAGCCTCAGCCAACACGTTGGCCCACAGAGTTAAAATAAATGTCTAATTATGTTGTTTAATTATTTCAGTTCCAGATTCCTGCTTGAAAAGTATTGCAAAAAATGTGAGAGAAGCACTGAGTGTTCCATTATCATGACTGTGGATTGCCAGTAAATCAGAAATCACGATGCTTTCTCTTAGTCAGGTTCTTCCCTTCCCTTTGCCTGTGGTCAGGCTGCAGAGGAAGAAGTGTATGTGCTTGAACCAGTCTCCAGCCTTCTCCCCTCCCCTGTCACTTGGCACTGACTCACAGCACTGTTTTTCAACAGGATGCTAATTAGCTGCTGAGTAGTGAGATACTGTGAACTCTGAGAAAAAAGACAGAAAAAAACTTCAAAGATGTTTACCATTTTTCCTTTTTTTTTTTTTTTTTTAAATTATATTGTGACAGTAATAAAAATATTTCTTAGCACTGCTGCCTGGATCCAGCAATTTCTTTCATGCAGGAAGACATTGCTCCAGGTTATTCTGGGGTGAGGAGGTTATGACTTTCTTCTTTGCTTTCCATGTAGTAGTTGTTCAGTGGGCCAAAGAGAGGGAACAAATATCGATCTCTGTGTTAAATCTGGCAGCTATAATTGGACGGGGTGGTACTATTGTGCCAAGTAGAGGAAAAATTACAGCAAGAGAGACTGAGATTCCTGCATCAGAGCAATGTCTTGGGAGGTCTTGTTAGGTCTAAGTCCAGTTTGGGGCATTGACATGTTTTCATGCACAGCTTAAGGAACAGCTCTCGATTGAAGTGATGAGGACCATTAGGTTCTTCAGAATCTCTGTGCTTTTAGCCCATATTCACAAAATTATTTGACAGTAAATTGGTTGATACCAGCTAGATTAATGGGTCCGCTCTCTTTGGACACAGGCTGTCTATCAGTTAAGCTGTTTGTGAACCAAATGTTCATCTAGATTGTCTTTATCCAGAACCCGGGAAATAAAGTGACTTTTCACACACAAATGGTTCCCATTGGTTATGCATGTTTAATTAAGCAGTGGCCCACTTCTGCTGTAATGTGTTATTCTTAATTTGCTGTGCTTCAAATAGCTTAATAACAGATGAATGTTGAATATATTGTCAAAAAGTACTGGAAAAAGCCTTTTAGAAAGACTTCTCTTTTTCATCTATTTGTCTTTTGTTTTCCTGATGTTAAAGGTCTTCCCTTCCCCAGTTTGGAAAATTCTGCACAACATATAACTAATATAGTCAGTGCCCCACTTGCAATTAATTTTTGTGATCAAGGAGACCTCTGAACTGCTCAGGGAACACTTTGAGTCAACAGTTTGCATTCATCAGACTCATGATTAACACAAAAATAAGTTGTGACTGTAGGTGATAGACTTGGTTAGTTATCTTGAGATCATTGTTTTGTTCTCCCATAAACTGAATTTCACATTTCTCGTAACTATACCTAGGTCTCTTTGTTTTCACATGGAACTAATAAGGGAGGAAAATGAAAGCTAGAGCTCCAAGAAGTCAAGTCATTTCTGTATCCACTGTTTTGGCTTATTTTGATTGATGAACATTTTGCACTCTGAAGGGATTTACTGTAATAAGAGCCATTAATTATTGCAAGGAGAAACTGGCTGAAGAGAAAAAAGATTTGTCTCCAGAGTTTAGTGTCAGTTTGCTGCTGGTATCTCTTCAGCTAAGGGAATATTGGTACTACGAACAATGACTGCACACTGCAGCCAACTGGAAAGCCAACTGATTTCTTAATACTTCTTTTGGAGCATGTGGTCAGTCAGTGATATTCTCCTTTTCCAATCAAGGTATTCTGATTTTAATTCTGTTTCCTCTCCAGACTGATGCTTTTTGTAATTAGAAAATTACAAAAAGACTTTCTGGAAAATCTACACAGGAGGAAAAGCAGGTTTAATTTCTTTTCTTCTAGTCTGATCCTGTGAGGAGTTCAAATGTGATGACTGCATAGAAATCTTGGTGCCCATCTGAGAACGGTAGGAATTTAAATGAGAGATTTTTATTTTTCTTAACCCGGAGATAGCATAAATTAGAATTTGACAAAATGCACAGACAGGAGCAAAATTAAATTAAGATTTTTCAGCTGCCCTTGAGTCTCTAAACCTTGCCAGTCCCTTTCCTTGTTTCTCTTTTTGCATGTGCACATCTGAGTAGTATTTTATTCTTATATGTATTTCAGTATTTATTTGTGTCTATTTGTTTAAACTGTGCGATCCATGAATGTGTAGATTGTTGTTAGCCTTTATCCAGATACCAGCCACAATTCCTTTTTATCTTGACCATTATTTTCATATATTTCAAAATAAATCTAAAATAGTATTTTATTTTCTGCACCTTTTAGCATTACTCTTCTACAAAAGAAGTGAAAACTGCTCTTATATTTGTTTTATGAGGTAGAATTAGTTAAGGGATATTGAAATATACCATGATAGCCCCCACTCACTAAAATCCTTGATCTGATCCCAGGTCATAAGAAGCTGAAGGGGACCAAAATTGATGTTAACAGTACCTTTCCAAATGTGCATTTTCTCCTGAGCATGCAAAGGAAGGTCATTAACCAACACACCCCATGCTGGACCTCGGCTGGTGTGACCACATCTTGGTTGGTGAGGATGCACTTTCCTACTTTTGAAGGCTTACACTTAGCACTGCCAACGGCATAGCAGAAGGACTTTACAGTGAGGCCGGTGTGGTAGGATGTGATGCTGCAGTACATAACTACAGCTCAAAAGACAGGTTGTGTACCAGGTTACAGCTCATGTCTCTGCTCTATGAAGATGCGTTGCTTATCAGATGCAATGAGCATGAGGTCTCTAGACCTGAGATGTCATTGTGCCACAGGGCCCAGAAAGGCAACCATGCTCCCCAATGACAGCAATCTACTTTCACCCGTGAATGTGTAATGCAAGAGGGAACTACAATTGATACTGCACAGTGTATGCTTTGAAAAAATACTTCATCAAAACTGTGTCAGCTTTAAGTTTTTAAGTTGAATATTATCCTGGATTTTCAAACACTTTGTTAAGTAATGGATATATCCAGGTTCTTGCAATTCTAGAGGAGTGAAACTTTGACAGCATGTCAATAGGGCATCCTGCGAGCATCAAAAGACTAACAGGTGAGATATTCAAGGCAAGTATATAATTAAGCTAGCAAAATGGACATTGAAAGCTGTTATGATAAGGATAGCTTTCCATATCACAATCCATGCTTGGAAAATGTTGTGGATCATTTTTTTCTTTTGAAAAGGCTGCAGTAAAATGGGAATGGAGGAAGAAAGAAAAAAAAACCAGAATGTAGTGTATTCAAACTTCTGGTAGACTGTTAGTGCTGGTTACTCTAATACAGATTTTCTGCTGTTAAAATAAAATTGCAAGAAAATCCCTCTCTTACTTTTCAGTGAAAAATTTACAAGACTGAAATGGATACATTCTTGCAAGATCTTCTTATCCAGAACATCTCTGGAGTTTTCTGGTACCTCAGTGAAACATTTAGGTGTCCCACATTGTTTCTTTTCCAGTTTTCAGTATTTCCCTCCTGGGGATGGTCACTGGCTCCCTGACTCATCATGCCATCCAGTTGCTGCATCTCTTTGTTTACATAGTTAAATCAAGTGCTCTGCAAATTAAATGCTCTACTAAAATCCAGGCAGGAGGCTGCCATTGGTGGATGCAGACTTTTTCCTTCAAATCTGCTGCCCTCTCCAATGAGAAATTGCCACAGATCTCCCATCTTCTAGGTTTCTTATTCACCCAGAGGTACTTAGGCCAATCTCAACTTTAACTTTCAACTTAAGCTTACATAAGAGCAGCTTCAGATATTTGTTTAAGTTTCTAAACAACACTGCAAAATTTTTGAGAGCTAATATGGCAGCTGCAAGACATGAGTTGTATCACTGTGAAGGCTGGGCAACTTCACAGTGGGGACACCAGTACCTGCTTGGGTCTAGATACAATAGGGGCTTACTTGCCTATTGGGCTTTGCAGCACCTAAGTTGAGTGTAGAAATGACAAAGAACTCTTAAAGAGATCAACCATTTTGGAAAAAGAATAATTTGGGTACAGCAGCAAACTTCAGAAGTGTTACTACCCTGACTTTAAACTTATTTTAATGGTAGCCAGAATTAAATGCATGAAATCTGGGCAAAATTTGAATGTAATTAATAATATACCCAACATACTTTCTAAATACATGACCGAGTGAAATTCTAGCTAATTATTTTCAATTTTTTCCTCATAATTAAATGCCTTTGGATATTTTTACTTAGGAATAGTTTTTATTCTTTAATACTCATTAAAAACCATGACCAAGGTGCACAGTATAGCTTTGAAGAGTCTAGCAAGTTTTCTCTTTCAAGATTCAGAGCATCAAAATTATGATGTCTGAAATTATACATAAGCCTTTTTCAGAATGTTTGCCTTTATGATCTCCTCCTAGTTTGCATTTCTCCAATATTATTTGTTATTTAAAATATAGCTTGCCTTGTTTTATTTAGATGCTTGAATTTCATGTTACACTAGCAATAACACACTCCAGGTAATTCATTTCCAGTTGAGCTTCACTCTGCTTGAGTGCTTAAAAAACCATTTGGATTTCTGTCTTGTACCTTTTAATGCCTCCTGCAGTCTGCAATAACCATTCAAGAAATTCACTGCTTGTCATGGCCTATTGGTTTAAATTAAAAAACTAAATTTTGAAACTCCACATGCTCTGCTATCAGTTTTTCTAGTGTAAAGCTGTCCTACCATGGGAAATTGCCAATGGACTTCGCCATCCCTGAAAAAAAATCATCATTAATATAGCAGAAACAGAGTAGAAGAATACTTTGGCTGTCACACTTGGTGAATCATAGTGTAAATATACATGTGAAACCCGCCAAGCCTTCTAAAAAATCCCAACTGTTTTAAGGCAACCTCTGCTGTGGGGGATTGAATGCACCATGGAGACCCTGAGGTGGCCTATGACATGGCAGCACCAGGCAGAGATACTCACACAGGAGTACGACAGGAATATCAGCAGAAATACTTGGGATGTTGGACAGAAACTTGACATGGGCCATCACTGTGTGCTTGGATCCCAGAAGGCCAACCATGTCCTCCTGGGCTGCAGCCAAAGCAGCATGGCCAGCAGGTTAAGGGAGGTCATTCTGCTCCTCTACTCCACTCTCGTGAGACCCCACCTGGAGTTCCACATTCAGCTCTGGAGCACCTGATATAAGTTGTAGACCTGCTGGAGTGAGTCCATAAGAGGGCTGCGAAGATGCTCAGAGGACTGGAATACTTCTCCTATGAGGACAGGCTGAGAGACTTGGGATTGTTCAGCCTGGAGAAGAGAAGACCCTTGGGAGAGCTTATAGCAGCCTTCCAGTACCTAAAGTGGCTACAAGAGAGCTGGAGAGGGACCTTTTGCAAGGGCATGTAGTGATGGCATAAGAGGGAATGGCTTCAAACTGAAGGAGGGAATATTTAGATTAGTGTTGGTAAGAAATTCTTTACCCAGAGGGTAGTGAGGCACTGGAACAGTTTTCCCAGAGTTGTGGATGAACTATCCCTGGAAGCATCCAAAGCCAGGCTGGATGAGGCTTTGAGCAGCCTGGTCTAGTGGAAGGTGTCCCTTGGTGTCCCTTCCCATGGCAGGGGGGTTGGAACTAGGCGATCTTTAAGGTCCCTTCCAACTCAAACCTTTCTATGTTTCCATGAAACTGTCACATCCAGCAGTGGGCATTAAAGGTCTCATTTCTCCAATACATCTAAGACTACTGTATCTACCATTGGAAAGGAATATGATCTGATCTGTACTACAGAGGAAAGCTGATTAATGAAAGCACGTAACCAAGGGTAGATAGAGTTGATATCTAAAGGATGGCAAGCAAGTCTGCAAGAGCTCCTGCCACAACCCCAGCACTGTAAAATGACTCTAGATAGCTCAGATCAGTGAGGTGCTCAATCTAGATTATTACACTTGTATATCTGCCTGGTTTATCACTGCTTACACTTGGCAGATCAGCTTCTGATCCCTCTGAAGGGCAGTTTCCCTTACAACATCCTACCAAATACCATCTAGGCATAAGTTTATGTACAAAACTGAAAATCCAGACATTTTTAGAGTTCACCTAATGGATAGGATGGGGTCCCCTGCAACAGTGTGGTAGAAGCCCATACTGGGAAAAGAAGTTGGTTTGCGTGTAAGGGTTCAGTCACACCATTGGGATGAGGGAAGTCTAGATTAAATACTTTCAGTAGATATGCGCTGTCTCAGGGGAATTCCCTCAAGTGACACAGAGCTTCAGGTAAATTGTCACCTGTGTTAAAGCTGTGCCATTGTGCAGGTACACAATGTTAAAGTTTCATGGATTCCAGAGAGGAAAGAAGAGTATAGTGTGGACCTTGGTATATCTACTTAGTGTTTTCAAGCAGATGCAAGCTTTGTCTCTTCAGGTGTCAAACTGGCTGAATGTGAGCCAGCTCAGCTGCAGCTGTGTAGCTCTAGGTAATGCATTGCTGACTCTAGGATAATCAGTAATTTGAAAGGCAGGATTTCTTTAGGCTGGATCCACTGCCACTCGAAAGCAACTAGAGAATATCCAACCCCGTGATAGAGCAGGCAGACACACCTCTTAAATATGGGAACCCAGCTTTGAGGTGCCTGGAGAAGGCCTTGGACTCCAGTCAGCAACCTCCAGCTGTTTCTGGGCTTCTATCTGTTCCCCTTCATCTATGCCACAGAAATCCTACCAAGTTTGGATTGATCACAGCATGATCAAAGCCATGTGGTGACAATAAACAATTTGAGCTTCCCTTTTTCCTTTTCCTGGCTAGACCACTACTGAGCTTTTCAGTTTTTATAGCTTTCTAACTTAGTTATTTATCTCCAGGTCACATTACATGCTGTGTATTGACTGCAAATTGATTTTTGCTCATTGTGTAACCCTAACTTTATAAAATAAAGTTATTGCAGAATTATATTCGAAAGCCTTGTCTCTTCACTTAGTGTTAGCTCATATGCTGTACCACTTTTTTTCTCTTTGTGATCAGTTTAGCATGAAAAGCTGTTACATATTTAGTAGGCATTTCCATTTGCAGATTTTTTTTTCTTTTGAGACTTAACACATTTTTGCAAAACAGCGTAAATCTTAATATGTAAAAGATTAATATGTGCTTTTCTTTTCAGATGGTCTGAGCATTAACATTCCATAAATAGCCCAATTTTCCCTCTGAGTTGATAAGTAGTCAAATACTTCCACTAAGGACATTTTTACTTTATCATCCAGAATGTGAACAAATTTAGGTTTAACTGGCAATTATTGGTGATGAATGAAAGTAAAATATATGAGTGTTTTTCTAATTTAGTTTGGTTAATCTCATCTCCAGTGCTACTAAGTAATTGCTTGAGAAACCACCAAGACAAAAGGCTCATAACAGGCCCATAGACTTGTATTGCACTGGTATCAACCAATTTATGTTGCGTCAGCATCATCCACCAAGAGATTCTAGCTTCTGATCCCAGGAACTTTAAAATGCTTTTTACTTGCATTAAGGCTCTCTAAAGAATATAAAAATTCAAATTCAACCTCACTGTGGAATTTCTATGTTCAGCAGCTGAACTGTCACCATGGGACATCTCCTAAAAAATCATGCTTGATTCCAGACATACACATTCTCTACAACGTTTTATCTCATTTATGTTAGTTACATAGACTGAAGGCTCAGTATCTATCCAATTACTAAAATCATCTCCTGATCTTCACTTCATTTGTTCATGTTGCTTTTTTATTCTGATGTTTGACTAATAGGGCGAGTTCTTCCAGGGTTCAGGGGACCTGTTTCTTCAGTTCCAAGAAAGATACTTGTGAAGCCAAACCTTAAAGTTCAAAAAGTGACAACAGATAAGACTGGAGTGCCTACCACCTGCTATTCTAGGCATGGCACAGATAATTGCAAATAAAACCAGGACTGGTAAATATTTGTACCAGTGGAATCCAGCCTGGAGTGAGAGTATGTTGTGCCAGCTGTACTTTACTAACTGGGTAAAGAGACAACATTTGGGGGTCCAGCTGATAGAACAACTTCTCAGAGCTTTAATAAGCAAATTAAGCAAATGCTTGGCTCTCTTAATTCTGTTACACTCTAAAATGCATTTAGGTATAAGAACATGGTCAGACTTCCTCTTGGGGAATGATCATCTGAATTTGGTCACCTACATTGAGGAAAGATGAATTTGAAACATAGCTGATGCAGAGTAAGAGCACTAGTATAGTTAGGGTGGTTAGTAGCCTTCCTGTCTATAAAGAATCTCTGCTTGTGTGGCCCCATCAGATTAAGGCTGAAAGACGACAGCTGATTGATAATCTAATTAGTATCTAATATATTGGAGATTCAATATCAGGTGAAGAAGAAGGTGACTAACTGATTATTATTTTGGTTCACTTTATCCTGAGTTTGATAACTTTTCATTCTTTTTTTCACAATTCCAATTCAATTACTGTTCTTAAGATCACTGTATGTGGAAGCCAAAAGGTTGAGTGACTTTCTTTAAACTTATCTGAATTCAACAAAGGCAGACAAATGGCCTGTAAATAATAGTATTATTTATTTACTTATTCCTTGAAATACGTAAGAGTTGCTTTCTTTCTCCACTGCATATGAAGAAAAATGAAATGGATTTCGAACACTAGTACACTACAGTTTGAAGCTTATTTGTCCTCACATTGAGCAGATGTAAATGGTACAGGAGACTACCTGGGAAAAGCCAGATCTTCATACTTTTCTTGTTCCAGAGAAGCAATACTCTGATCTCCTTTTGATTGGTTTATACCTTGGGAAAGCAACATTCCTCTAAACATCAGACTAAGAATAAAAATCTGTTGTTTTCTATACTTGGTAAATATGTTTTTCAGACTTGAAATAATAAGACTATCATGAAATTGGTCATTTATTGCTCCTGCAATTCCAAGCTAATTAAAATTAGTCAAAGAAGCTGCAATGGACAGTTTTAGGATTCCTTTTGAAATTGTATTTTTTTAATGTACACTACCCTCAATCTCTTTTCATACCATTTGACAGTGGTGTATAATTAATATATATGTCTTTAATTTGGTGTCATGGCTCAGGATTGATACTTTCCAATTTAGTGCTTCCACTGAGACTTTTCAAACCATCTATTTCTCATTCACTCTCCCCCTCCCCCTGTAGCGGGATGGAGAGGAGAATTGAAAGCACAAAAGTGAAAATCATGGGTTGAGATAAGAACAATTTACTGGAAACAGCAATGAGATGAAGTAAACAGTAAGAGCAACAATATTGATAACAAAACGTCCAAGATAGGCCAATGATTCCGTGATTGCTCAGAACCAGCGTTACCCACCAGGCTTACTCGACCACAAAGGACTCTTTCTCCCTGGAAGAGACTCCCTTCCCCCAATGCCCAGCAATGACATGAGATGGTGTAGATCAGCCTCTGGCTCCTGGCCATGCTCCCTCCTGGGTACTGCAAAGATTAACCCTTTCCTGGCTGAAACCAAGACACTTGGTGTTGTAATTCCCTGGGGTTGTCCTTGCCATCCTCAGCCAAGGACATCGGCCCGAGGGCCTTGGGTGCTGCTGCAGCAGGTCCTCGTAAGCAGAGTGTGGCTGGCTCACACAGAGGTGAGCTGGCTCCCGGGGAGCGGCGAGCAAGGCGCGAAGGAAACAGGGCAGGAGGCAAGAGGCTGCAGGAGGCGGTCTCCTCCGTGATCTCCTTTATTCAGGAGAAGGCGACAGGCTGCAGGATGGAGAGCTGTGGAGGGAGAACTCCAGAGAGCTCAGGCTGTGCAGGGGTTTATAAGGGAGGGGTTTGGGGAAACAACCAATGGGGCTACAGCTGAGAGGAGAGTCTAGGGGTCAGGGATCCAATAAAATTGAATGAGGGGAGAGTACAAACAGCAACAACCAATGAAAAACTCAACTCAAAAGAACCTTCTGGAAGCATGGGCGGGCCTTAGACTTCGGTCCCGCCCTCAGGATCCTCCCCAAGGGAGGAGCCCTCTTCTGCAAAGGAGGAGTCGGTGTGATCGACAGCTGCCACTGAGGGCGAGCCTCCCACAATTTTGTTAAAATATACAGTCATGTTATATTGCTCAGAAGGGTACAGGACTATCCTGATGGATAGAGGCACATCTACCTTCCCAGCCACATGTGTTTCTTCTCTCAGTTTTGCTGATGCACCTCCATTCTGAGAACTTGGCTTTCTTTCTGAGATTGCACCATTCATGGCTTCCTGAGAATCTGGATGATATGAATCAGGATTTTTCAGGATGATTAAGATGAGATCCAGTAAGGCAGCCGTATTAAGAACGGCAATGAAGAATATCCCTGCTCTGGCAACCACCTAAACCAGGATGGCTACAAAATTCATGCAGCAGCCGTAGCCAGGTCACAAAATTTTCCTTAGTTTTTCTTTATAGGGAAATTAGAGGCTCTGTTGTTTAAACACAAGCTATGCCACTGATTTGAGCTTCGCCGTGATCTGCATATGAGGTGAAGCAGAGTTTAACCTCTGCCGCCTCTAGAGGTGACTACAACTCTCATTTAAACCCTT
Source organism: Edolisoma coerulescens (assembly GCA_013397115.1). Taxonomy (NCBI): domain Eukaryota; kingdom Metazoa; phylum Chordata; class Aves; order Passeriformes; family Campephagidae; genus Edolisoma; species Edolisoma coerulescens. The sequence goes on from VWZW01001322.1 coordinate 2,564,013, forward strand.
TTAACAGAGGAGACAAAGATTTTTTGACCTAAAGTCGTTTCTTGACGAGCATCTCCAAATTTTAAGAAAAACACACAATTGGAAGGTAATGGAATTTTCGCCTCAGATATTCTCCTTAAGGCAGAGAAGGTCATATCTAAATCCTTTAGCCAAATCTCCTGAGATGCATAGATGCAAATGTTATTTGTCTTAACATAAACCACCAGAAAACTCACTTTCAACATTGTATTTGAACAGTGAGATGATGTATAAATAGTGTTCTGGTCTAAATGAACACTCCAGCTGTGGTCTGATGTAAAAAATAATCTGAGGAGAGAATATCTATGGTCACTTGGACTGACAGCCCGGTAGTGACCAAGCAATTTCCTTACAGCAGGAGCTGTCTTTCAAAAGACTGCTAATGGTAAAGAAAAATACCTTTTTATTTACTATATAGGTGTTAGGATTCTTTAAATTAATTAATTAAATTTAAAAGACAGTTTGGAGAGTTGATAGACCTCTGTGCAGAAGGTAAAATTGTATGCACTTACTTGAAACAGAACTTTAATTGCCATTAAACCCGATGAAAGTAAAAGGATATTTCACAAAAGGACCAATGCAGGAAAAAGTAAGCTTTGAAAATTCTCCAAAATTTTTCTGCCATAAAAATAAAGCCATTTAGAAAAATACCGCATATGTATGAAGTCAACTACATATTCACAAGCTGAGGTGTAACCAAGAGCATTGTGCGAAGGTGTTGAGTCAATATGGGAATGACAGTAGCTAATTCTGAGTCCAGCCAAGCATGGATGGACTTCATGACTTTTTTGTTAGTCTTTTTTTCCTCCTTTCAGAGCTGTTGAAAATGTAGTTATGAAGCCATCTTTATCATACCAACAGCTCTGTACTACACCTGCCTAAGTTTTATAATATTGTGCATAGCCTCTTGTTATATTCAAGATTGCCAAAAATAAAGGGCATAAGATCCCACAATATAGCTTAATAGCTGCCCAATTTATCACTGTTTTGCACCATGTTGACATTACAGAAACATGACCTTACAGAACACCCAGATGGCAATAAGCTCAAGAACAATCAAATACAGAGTTCTGATAAACTCTGTGTTACCTTTTCTACTGGCTTTGTACAAAGATGTGTATGACTATGCAAAAAAACCAAAGTCAAAACCAAAAAGCAAAACAAAAAAGAATCCCCAACCCCAAACAACCCCATAGTAAGTTTTGAATCTAAATTCCTTCTCACTGATTTTTCCTTTTTTTTTTTTTTTCTTTCTCCTGAGGTTGGAGCAGTTAACCTAACACTGGAATTTAATAAAATTAGGCTAATATTGGTATAGCATTTTCTAGCAAAAATAGATACTCCAGCAAATATTAGTGCTAGTGAGGATTTCAGTTCTGAATAGGAAACTAAATTCTGTATCTCAGACTTCTCATTTAGCAAATAATGGCTATATTCAATAATATACTCAGTATCATTCCCATATTTAGAAACCTATCTAGCACATTACAGGAGTGGAATTGCTTTAGCATTTTTCTGTTTCTATCCTTCTGCACGTCAAATGGTAACAGTCAGTGTCAGGGTCTCAGTTTTTAGCTGCTCTCCATGTTTGAAATCTCTAGTGAGGAGATGATAAACTGAGAAGGATCATGAGATGCTTGTTTCTGTGCTGGGTCTGCTTGCAATGCAGCTGCTGCTCTGTGGTACAGTCACCTTGGTAGGTGCTCACTGACTTTGCTTACCTTACAGTTCCTGAGACCTGACTCTTCTGTTTACAAGGGAAGTGAACATACCTAGAGGGCATGTTCTAGTCAAATCCACTTTCACTCCACTTTATTGTTACTAGCATTTGATTACTTACATATTTTAGCTGGTTTGTTTTTTCAATTTGAATATAGAATGTTCCATTTCAAGAAGTTTCTCTCTGTGGACTTTTGCAGAGATAATTTTGTGCTCTTTATTGGTGTTGCTGAGATTATAGATTTTCAAATAGATTGGGGTTATCAGTGTCATATGATTTCCTGATAAACTGTCCTACCCTGAAGCTGGATGTCCCTTTCGCCTGGCCCCTGCATATGGGAATAAGCTGAGAAGATTCACCTGATTTTAATGAGGATGGCCCTAACTGGAGCAAAACCCATTCCTGCTGATTTCTGCTCTCTGAGGTTTTTTAGGGTGGTATCTCTTCCTGTTTTCCCCCACAAGATGTTTGTTGATGAAAAAGCATGTGAGGAGAAAGGGGATCTGCAGCTTGATTCACCATTACTTCACAAATGCCCAGACTGAGAATTTGCAGATGTGGAAGTTACCTAATTTTTCAAAAATCACTGGTCTCATTGTGAGCTAACTGTTATGCTGCCAGCCTCTATTACTGCCCCACTGAGGAAGTCGCTGTGTCAGTGGGTAGGAGAGGGACAGAGGAGGTCAGCTCATCTCTCAACAGCTCAGACTCTCAACCCACTGGCAGAGGAGTGTTTAAAATGGGGGACCTTAGCTGTGGTGATCAGCTTTGCTAACAGTCCTTTCCCCAGGGCAGGCAGGAAGGAAAAGGGTCTGCATGCTGTGTAACTCTGCCAGCCTGTCTGTGGGGCTGTTGGAGGTGTGAGCAGCTTTTGCTGTCCCCAGCTGCCTGCTATGCCGTGCAGTTGCCTGCTTGCTGGCCCCTGCGATTAAACAGCGCTGTTTGATTTAGTAGCATCTAATGCTCATCTTGATAACAAGACATACAGGACAATAGAGAATTAAATTAAATTATCTGCAAACCCAGTGACCCACTTTCTGTTTTAAATAGAGCAGAAGTGTTTAAAATATACAATTTGTTCATTTGCCTCACAGAAAAATGCGTTGGGAAGAAATGGTTATGCTTTGCATAATACTCTAACAAGGAAAAGCTAATGTGATATGACAAATTATATGTAGAACTGCAATGATAAAATAATTGATCTTCTGGAGATTATTTTAATTGTTCATTTTTGTCTTTCATATGCAAATAGACAAGTGCTGGTCTTATAAAACTATTTTACAGCTAAGAGGGGGATGTATTAGCTGCCTTGTTAGTAGCATTCACAAAGTGTTGTCTTCCCAATGCAGGGAATATGTATTAGAAGGATCTAGCCAAGAGAACTCTGTTTACTGCAGTTTACACTTCATATTCTTACATGCTTGAAATTCAGAGAAACAGGTATAACAGCAGCTAAAATTTTGATCTTGCTGTAGAAACAAATGTGTTTCTAATTTACCAGGTAGAGAATGCCTAACCCTACAACAGAATGATGCCACCTACTTTATCAACATGTTCACTATCTGTGTCAATTTGTATGGAACATAATTACTATTGTTTTAAATAATTGCAGCTATCAGTGCAGACCTTTGAACAAGGGGGAGCATGTTCAAAAACAATAACCTTTTCATGAATTAATGCTGCTATAATTTTCTTAAAAGTTCTTTTCTTTTTCTGCTTTTGCAACTGTCTATCACTCTTTGGCTAATATGCACATATCACATGCATGTCAGAGTAACTCTTTTTCTCCTATTTTCTTGATTTGCTAAAATGAAAGGTCTTGCCTAACAAAGCAGAATTATATTTTAAGAGAAGATTTCTACAAAGAGACAAGTGTTGCCTTAATTGTCTCCTGCTTGTACAGTGTTTCTTTCTCATCAGCTACTTTCTTGCTTCTTACTGTTGTGTAAGTAGACCATTAACAAATGAAACAATACTAGGAAAAAAAACCTGAAGAGTCTCCTCAATTCCTATCAGCATTTATGATATATTTAATTTATGTTTACTCTATGTATCTTGCTGGCCCAAGGGGAGCCACTCAGCAGTTAGACTGCAAGCCTCCAAACTGAACTGACTAACCTTAAGTTTACCGTCAAAAATACTAATATATATATTAGTTATGCATGATACTGAGCCAGTGGGGTTTTTTTTACAAAAACCAGGGAGATTGAAAGTAGAGAGAAAAGAAAGGCTATTTTGTCTGTGTCCTTTCCTGAAACTGCTCTGTGATGCTGCTCCCAAAGGATGTAAAAATCCCTTTAGACTGCAGTGACTTTCTGCAATGACAGTTGAGTCATATTTTTGTCAGGTTTTATGGTGTCATTTCTTATGTCTAAGAACTAGTATGCTAAATTTAAATTTATTCTTCCAAATAATAAAGGAATTGTTAAGAACAGTCAGAAACTTTTGCTAAACTGATAACCATACTTTTCCTGTTTCAAATATAAAATAATAAACCTATTTTATTTTGGTTTGATTTTTAGAATGTCAATAACATTTTGCCCATATTTGAAACCAATGAAACCCATTTTTTGTGTCTTGTATCTGGATTCCCTGGTGCAGATGGATTGAAATCACAACACAAACTTTACCTTGACACTTGCACATCTTTTCTTCTCCCTCTGGCCACCTGTATTAACAAAACTTAGTATCTTCATGAAACTATGAAAAAAAAATATGGTGTAATTAAGAATATGAAGTCAGGATATAAAGTAGGGATAGAAAATGTTTAAGATGTTAAAGACATTTCTTAACATCTTTGTGGTATTTACAACAGCACATTCAACTCAGTCATATTCATCTGATAAATGGCAATGACTGCAAAAGAGGAAGAGCTCACAGGGATACAGACAAACAGAGATATTCACACAGAGATGTGAATCCTTGGTGACTTTAAACCTCATTTCCTTGAGGCAAAGACCAAGCAGGGGCAATTTCAGCTTGTCAGTTAAATTGAGGAAAATCTATGATGAAGCTTAATAGAGTTCTTGTTCTTCAACATAAACCCTGCCTATAATTTAACCTGGAAATGCTGAAAGTTGTAGCTTACAGTAGTAATAGATGTACCTGGTATTTAGGGCATTAACACAGATTTTTCTATGTTGTTTATTTTTTAGCTCGAGCTTATGCTCAGTAAAACAGGCTGTCAAATCCAGCTAATGCCACTGATGTTTATCATTTATAGTGCAGAAGGATAGAAACAGAGAAGATGAAATATTGCATTAGTGATATTAAATGGTAGTTACCTGATTATTGTAATAATCATTCTTCAGATAACTCTTATCCATGAGTTAGGGTATTTGAAAACAGACTCCTCAACCTCCTGGGGGACTGTCCGACACATTAGAGAGATGTACTGTGAAACTTGATAGCCCTAAATTTCCATTGTTGATCCTTGTGTAAAAGAGCACTTGCTCAGGGTACTGAGATATTTGTACCTACCAGATAAGCAGGTGAGATTTTGACATGATAGGACTTGGTTTCAGAAACCCAGCTGTGCCTAAAAAGGGAATTTGGCACCTATGTTTACAGCTCTGAGTCTCGTCCTTTTTGCCTGAAGGAAAGACCTAAATAGATCTGGGAAGGGAGGTACTGAAGGCAGCTGGCAGATATTTTGAGAAGCAGAGCATCCTAACTGTTGGATGTGAGCCCTTCAATCCCTTCCTGGATTTGGGTCACAATTCATCTACTCCTATAAGACATAATTTCAGAGGGGGGAAAAGCTACTATGGGTGCATGTAGAGCCTGTGGGTTTCTTTAATCTTTGGAACTATTTAGTTTTGGGGCCTTGTATCAAGCTGTTCATTAAATACTTGAAAATTCGAGTTCTTTTTTTCCATCTCTGATATTCAATTTACTGACAGGTGGAAATAGAAATGTAAGATGTGTAACTGCTTAGAAGCCCTTTAGGGTTTCTGCTGGCTGTGGGGAGGTGAGTAGTGGTTTCTGCTGCCATGGCATGGCAGATTCCTGCCCAGTATTGAACTCAGCAGAGTTTGGGATGAGCTAGTTAAGGAGTCTTTTGCTACAAAGGGTTAACATTGCTATATCTGCCTCCTCCTGGGAAGGAAATGCTGCCTGGTGTGGGTGAAGAGGCAAACGAGCAAAATATGGATGTCTTGGTCAGAGAACAGTGATTAGTTCCTCATTAAAGAGACCTAGAGAGAGACACGCTGTAACTATAGTAACCACTGCATATATGATCCTCTACCCATCTCATTGTAACCCACTTGGTTACAACAAAGATTTCAAGCTATTGTTAGTCGTTTGTGCAGCTATTTCTCTGAAGAGTCACATAATAAGTGCTTGTCAAATATGCATATATACATATATATATGTAAAAAATATGTATTTTTATATTCACACACATACACAGAGTCGGAGAAACTGAGTTTCCTTCTGATTAGCTAAACAGATGGATAAAACCACCAGTATAAATACACATCAGTGGTATTTGTAATACTTTTTTTTCTTGGTGACTAATGGAAAAGAAATGCCATAATGACTCAGGAGCCATGTTACCATTTAAGAATACTTGTATCTGTGCGTATGTTTCTATTCTCTGAGCTATTACATGTTAATTTCAGCTGCTTCTTTCTAATAAAATACCATTAACATTTAAAATTTGAATAAATGGAGTATGTCTCAGAAATCCTGCTGCCTATATCAAAGCCCGTTTCAGATGTCTCTCAAGCTGACAATGCCATTAACCTGTTCCACTGCACTCCACACCTGGCTAACTGCATTAATGCTTGATACTACTCACCAACTAGGAATGAAATGGCTGAAATTTAGCCTACTGATATGATCAAGCATGTATCTGAAAGACAAATTGCTGGCAAATGTTCCCTTCTAAGGAGATTGTGGCAAGGTTTACAATATTAATCCTCCTCAATCTGGTTAAAATATCCTGTCCTGTGCTAAAATTCAAGGGCAAATGTGAGTTAAACCTAATGCCTTAGGAGCTATTTCCAAACCCTGTATTTTATCGACTTTTAGCTAGAAAGACTGAGAGCTTCTAGTCAGCAGAACTGAACATCTTTCTTTGGTTTGAAACTGATATTGCCAAATAACAAGTCCTTCCATTTACTGGTGATAATGAAACCACTTAGCTGTAACAATTCTATCAGCATTAAGGGGACGAAATTTCAATCGAAGCCCACCAAGAAAGTCTTTGCTCATGTCAGTGAGGGGATAGTATAACAACTGAAACGCCAGAGAGGATCAAATACATTTCTACACAATTTCTTTTTACAACAGAGGCGTCTAAGTCCTCCTCCTAGTCTTACAATCATGCCTATACTTCCAGTCCCTGAAATGTCTGGAGGTTTATGGGTCACAAGACCTATTCTGATAGCTTTTTTTTTACTTTTAGACTGGTTCAGTGAAAAGTGTTTGTTTTTCACTGTTCTCAAAAAAGCTCCTGCATGTTTTCTGCCTGCGTTTAACTTTTAGAGTGAAAAAAATCTTTGCGCCTCAGTGAAATATCCCCACTAGTCTGAATACCAAGGCAAAATTTCACTGAAATGTGAGTTCCACTGAAATTTCTTCTGGTTCCAATATGGTGCAGATTTGCTTCTTTCTTGAAGGAAAATCAGGCTCTTCAGGATCAGGACATTCCTGACACAATTCCTGGGCATGGGTTGCTACTTGCCTTCTGTAGCTATAGGGCCATGCAGTGAGTTCTCCTGGCCCTCACAGTGAGCCCTGGCCACAGCAAATCCTGGGACATTCCGTTTGCTTTTCTTGCATGTCTCCTGATCTGGGAGCATGTGGAAGCTGAGGTTTCTGAGGTATCCAGAATGTTCTGCATATCCAGACATTTGCAGGCCGTAGTAGATAACTGATACAGTTAACACCGAGAAAACCTGCATGTGTGAAATCTGCCTCATCACACCAGGGCTGTGTTAGGTTTGGGCTAAGGTGCTTTTGATTTCCTAGAATCAGCTCTTGGGCACATTGTGTAACTTCCTCTCCAGAGATGCTTCTTGCCTAGGCGTGCAAGAAACAACAGCAACTCTGAACAGGAGGGTGCTGACAGGTGAAAAACAAGGAGCCCTGTATTATCTGTCTTTAAAAGCCACTTCAGAAAAGGTTGTGAAAGAATGTACATGGCCTGTAATTACTTCTTGTCAGGGTATGTCAGAAACAAGCAAAGAAGCGCTCGAGATGTATTGCCTTAGGTTCTCACTGCCAGTAACATGGAAAAAAGGAATATGTGTCACAGCTCTAATTTGTTGTTCATAATACAGTTCATTTTAAACCTGTCAAAATTAAAAAAAAAACCAAACCAAAACAGCAAACCCACCTCGTGTTTCTATTATATGTGAAGAACGGGATGTCAGCATGAGCATCTGGGAGACCTATAAGGTTTTTGTCACTCTATAAATGCAGTCGTATTTTCAAGTGTCTCATGATGTACTAGCAGGTACACCTTTTCCTCTTTTACCTTTGAAATGGAACAATACTTTCTGGGGTGTTTTGGAACACACAACAGGTATCCCTTAATTTCTGCAATACTTTTCACAGAGAAGTTAATGGTATTTTCTTTCTCATACTATGTGAATTTTCTCATTCACTCCTTCCCCCTTCAGAGCAGTCAATGGACAAGTAAACACCTAGAATGTCTTTTTGTCTTTGCATGTGAAGTAGTAGGGTGAAATTCCTTTCCTGTACAATATTCTGGCAGAACTTTAAGTTATGCTTATCCCACCTGATGCCAAAAACTGTTTTATATTTGTGCAACTTCAGTCTCTGAAAATAGGGAATCAGAGTAGCATTTATTATGATTATGTGCATGTACAAAATGAACACTTGGAGCAAAGTTATGGGATCAGCTAGTCGAGCCTGGCATTTACTTACATCTCTAGAGCTGAATTATACCATCTTTTTCCCATTAAAGATGAAAGCCTGATGAATTTAAAACCTAGTTTTACTGTCTGTATTCCACAATGTAATTAGGCTTAAAGATTGTAATATAACTTTTCCTGCCATTTGCAGGGGATGATAGGGCAAGAAACATGGAAATCATGCAGATGAAGAGATGCTTTGAGATTGGTGTTAGCAGCAGAATTTTGGGTTTTTTGATCATGAGTTGGTTTATATGCCACTGAGCCTGCTGGGAACATATGGGGTCCACCTGTCTCAAAGTGGAAAAAGAATCTTTCCTTAAGAGTTAGCAGGGCTTGCTGAGAGAGCTTTAAACTAGATTTGAATTAGGCTGGAGGAAAAGAGGCTCAGGGAGGAACCTTATCACTCTCTACAACTACCTGAGAGGAGATGGTAGTGAGGTGGGGCTTAGTCTCCTCTCCCAGGTAGCAAGTGACAGGATGAGAGGAAATGGCCTCAAGCTGCAACCCAGAGCGGTTTGGGTTAGGTATTAGGAAATTTTTTTTCATAGAAAGGGCTACAAAGCATTGTAATAGGTTGCCCAGGTAAGTGCTGGATCACCATCCCTCTAAGAATTAAAAAAATGTGTGGATATGGCACTTGAGGACATTAGTGGTGAACATAGTGGTGTTATTAGGCTGATGGTTGGGCTTGATGGTCTTAAGGGTCTTTTCCAGCCTTGTTGATTCTATGAATCTAACTTGCTAATTACATCAAATTATCTTCAGAAATAAAGCCTTCAAGTTTTGTTCCCCAGTCTCATTTTGTGTGAATTTCCTTTTTATTGTTTCAGTTTCTTGGGGATTTTTATTTTATTATAGCGAATATCGTTTGGTTTCGTTTTTCTGTTTTTTTAAAATTTTGATTGTTTCTGCTAGCCATGGTCTCCAGTTACATGCTTGCACTGCGTACTCTTTTGCTCATTTTCAGTCTAAAAAACAGCTTAGAGTATGCTTGTTGAGACAGGTACGAGGTGTGAGTTTGCCCTTGGTCCTGGTACAGTCAACCTCTTGAGCTGAAACCACTCAAGATGAGCTTAACTCTATGATTTACAGAGTGATAAACTTCAGTGATACAATTTGCACCGCTGTGTACAGCATCTTGAGATCTGTAAACATCTGGCTGGAGGAATATTCAGAAAATGGATGGGTGGATGAATGGGTGGATGGAATGATGGATTAACTGGAAATGGGCACAGAAACCATCCACAAACTGAGTGAAGGAGAGCTAACACTGTGCTGACTGGATGAATTCTGCCTGGCATCTGAACACCAGTGGGAAGTCGGGCTTTTGACATTGCTGCTCCACAAACCAAATGTAAATGCTGGAGATTCCACCTCTGACCTCTCCTAAAGAAAAGTAAGTTTGGAAAGGCATTCATGGTTTTATAATTTAAGAGTATTTTAAACCATCTACATAGTGTCACCATATTTCTGAGAGGTACACAATCTCTGAGTAATGCAAAACGTGGACTACTGACTGCCATCGTTGTAGAGGATTATTAACGTGCAGAGACAATGTCATCTTTTGGACAGTGTATTGTATTTGGTTCAGGTTAATAATCACTACAAGTAATCAGTCTTGGTAGCCTATGTAAAACAAACTGGCTGTCTCAATTTCCAAAGGGTATGTGGCACAACAAAAGAGAAAATAGGAAGCTAATGCTTTTTACAGTAGTAACTTAAAACCTTGATCCAGGTTTCCCTAGCTTAAATGCTTCATTCAGCAGGGTGTATAAAGAAGACTTGTCCTTGGTTTCACTTGAGCCAAGCACAATTCAGTCTCTGGTCCTTTACTTCTTTTCACCTCCAACTTCTTCTTTCTTTCAATACTCTTTCAAAAAGCAATTAATCAACTCTAAAATAGCCATCACATTCAGATGGGAACAAGAACCTAGTGGAGTCTAGTGTTTTAAAATACTATTCAGGAGTTCCATTTACACTCTAGGATAGAACTGTCATGGTCTTGAGGTGAATCTTAGCAGTAACTCTCTACTGAAGTTACAATATTTCTCCAGACCTGTTTTCAAGCATATTTTATGCTAGTTTGGGATCCTTGGTGATTATTCCTCAACTCAGGACATTTTGTTATTGCTTTACTTTCCTTATGCTTCAATGTGGTCAGAGAACTTGAGCAGCTTTGAAATGCTCCAGTTTTGGTCAGAGCCCTGGAAGCTATTTTCAGCCTCAGATGATATTTCTGGTCCATTTAGCCCTCTGGGGTGTTGTTCTGTTTGCCATTGCTGCAGTTCAGCTGCATTGCCTAACTGCAAGTGACCTCTGCCACATTGGCCACTTTGCCAAGTGGGAGGTAGCACCATTCACAACCCAGAAATCCAAATGCTGAGCTGTGCATTTCCACAATGCTTTTAGTATCAGCTCTTTCCTCTCCCTTCCCAAAAGGTGGCATAACTTCTCAGAGCTCCCAACATTTTCAACCAAATGTGACAAAAGGGTAAAGATCTCAAAGACATTAAATTGATCTTAGTTTTGTAGATGGCTGGTGAGAGGGGAGAGATTTAGTTCTCCCTCTGACAGAAAGTCTGGACCTTCTGAGCTCCAGACTTCTACCTTCTCTTCGGTTTACTGATCACCCAGTACAATGTGGGATCGAAATCATATAAACATGGGCTGTTTCTTTTTCCATACACAGGAAAATAGATTTAATGAGTTTTCCTGCTCAGAAGTGATTTTTTCCCCATGTGTAGCTTTTCGTATCAAACTAGTAACTTCTTGGCAAGGTGTAATCCATGAATTTTTTTCTAAAGTCATGGAAATGTTCAGCCTAGATTGGCATAACAGTGAACAACCTCTAGCACCAATGAAGCAGTGTCACGGGGAACCTTGAAAAATGTGTTTTTCACAGCATGAAATCAGAATATACTAGGAGAACAAAAAACATTCACATCTGAAAAGAGGCTAAAATGGAACAAAACTGAATTTAAATAGAAAATTTGAAGACTCAGGGATGGGCCTATTTTGGAGGAGAAAATAAAATGAAGAAGTTTCATGTGAGACACTGTAAAGGCAGCAGAGGTTTATTGAAAGATGCTCTTGAATTTTAGTGGTGTAACTATTGAGGCTGCAGGCCATGAGGCTACAGTAATGACAGAAAACTTTAAAGTACACAGGAAGATTCACAGGTGCACCATTCCTAACTGGGTAGGAGTAAATGTTGCCCTAATCAAAGTAGAAGCATATGTACTGTTTACCTGCATATCCTCTGAAAAAAATTTTTATATTGTTTGTATAGTTTTTATATAGTTTTTATATAGTTTACATATTTTTGTCAAAAAAATATGCCTTTTAGGCCAAGTCACTAAAATGCATAGGTACACAAGGCACCCGAGCTAAAGAAAAAAAGAGGAGTTTAAATCCAAGATGGGAAGGACACGAAAAGGGAAATGAGGATCTGCCATTTCATTCTTTGTGCCAGCCCTTTTGAACCGTGGTGTGTAAGGTCCCAGTTTGGGAAGCAACACACCGGGACTGTACTCACAAAATCCTGCTGAACTTGTGTGTGCCATGAAGGTCAACTGCTAGTCTTCATCAAAGGACTTGACCCGGAATTAAGGCAGTAAATTGAAACATAATGTTCTTACACAAGAGAGGGAATCATTATTCTCCAAGAGCCTAAAGATTTTAGTATTTTGGTTCTACTTTAATGTCCTGTTTGTCTGGAATCTGAGTTGGCTTCAGGCATATATTTCTGTGATAATTCCTGTATGAAAAGATTTGCATCATTTCACACATTAAAAAACTGAAAAATAATTTTAGGCCACAGGTCCTTCTGTAGCTTTACTTATAGTTTCTTTTTAAAGTTTATTTGGTATGACATGATCTAAAGCATACAATGCTTTGCGCCATGATATAAAATATTTAATTAGTTCTATAACAATCTAGTTAGTTTTGAAGTAAGAAGGAAAGACTTTCAAAGTATTCTCTTTTCCTTCACAGAAAGAAAATGAAAAAAGGTTTGTAGAAAAACATCCAGATTTTCATGAATGTAGAAAGCACATCTTAGGGAGGTTCAGATATGCTAAAATACAATGAACCAGCCAAAGTGGAAGAATAGTAAAATATCATGTAACAGGGTAAACTATAAACTGACGAAGTGAACTAGAAGATGACAAATATATATAAAAAGTATAGTATGAAAGGCAACATTCCTGTATGTCCTGGATTAACTTTATTAACATTAAAATTTTCATGCTGTAAGAGATGTACTAATAAAAAATAATCATGATGGGAAGAAGAAAGCCTAGAAGGTTTTTTTATTATTATTTTTAAGGGAATTTAATTATATTAAATAAGAGGGAAAAAATTATGCAACAGTTCAACATGAATCATTGTAGCCTTTTGGGTAGTAATGGATTAATGGCAGTGCACAGGAACATTATGTCTTAACATTAGCACTAGCATACTGTGTTTAAGATGTTTATAAACTAGGTAATAAAGATATTTGAGCATCAAATATTCTAAGGTTTTAACAAAATCAAGTCCTGCTTTCCAATATGCTTCCAAATACTCTTTTTCAGGTGCGGTTCCTGGGAACATCAGTAACACAAAATCAACCTAAGCTTTAAGGCAGGTAGCAGTGAACTTTTTCAACAATGAGTAGTACAATAGTTATAGTTTGCAAAAACAATATATGCGTGTATGAAAATGAAATAATTTTACAGATTAAATGATTAAATATTAAAAATAAAACCAACTTGTTTAAGAATTTGTATGGAGGGATCAGTGAACTTGTTCAGAAAAACATTAAACATGTTTTAGTGTACTTTTATATAAACATCTACTTTAAGCTATCTGATGCTTTTAATGTGCAAATGTATGTCTCAAAGAAAACCAGGAGGTCCCTTGGATACCTGAGAGTGCTGAAGTCTCCTACATTTGTGTACACTATCACGGTGTATTATAAGAAGTATGAGTTGCATTCACACTAAGTTTATTTCATTCCCTTGTTTACAACTGGCTCAGGATCCTCTTTTTCTATGGTTAGAAATACAGGCATACCAATCCTACTGAGTTCCCCTGAAATGTGCTAAAATGGTCATGATTTTTCTTTATGTAATTGCACCATAGTACAGATTAAATTTAACTAAATCAGTTATGTTCTTAGTAATACCCCCATTTAAAGTGATAATAGTGGGTAATAATATTCAACAATTGTAACTTCATAATCATAGTCATAACTTTTAGACTTTTAAAGTGTGGTCAGTAATGTGGTGATGAAGCACAGTATTGTTTCTTGTCATCTATAGCTGCAAATTTTACCTACAACTGATGCCTATGACAAGACCACAACTGCTGCATCCACACCTGATGGAAACAGCTTCTCACCATAGCTTCCATAGCTTCCATAATTGGCTTCCATAGCCCTTAAACAGCCACCATACCATGCGTTCATATAGCCTTCATTTGTGTTTGTCAGAGTACCAAACAGCTTATTCCTGTCTGATTTAAAGCACGGCACATACAGAGAGCCATGACAGGAGTGGAGGTTATTTCCAGTAGAAGAGAAATTAATATAATAGTGGTTCAGAGCTTTACCGTTATTTACTTGATGAAAGTAAAAGCATTACCAAAATTCTAAATAACCAATAACACTAAAAAACAGTGGTTGAATGATGCTTGCAATTCTTGTTTTGACAAGTTCTGTATTCAACTTTCTTTTACAAGCAACAGGCTTATATTGCCTTAAAAAGATTATCTAGAAATCATCACTAATTTTCTCTTTTGCATATGGATATTGTCTAGTACTGCAACAATCATAGGACCTGAGAAATGTGTATTTGTTAATACCAGCTTAATGAGCTACTCTCTCAGAAAACTAATTAGTCAGCCTTCTGGGTTACAGTCATTATTTTTAAAACAAATGAAACCCATCAATGAATCTTTTTCTTGGTTTTTCTTTGGGTAGATACTAGATAATGATGTCAGATTCAGTGCTGCACTCTTTTGCTAATGATTGCATTGGATCAAGGAGGACACTAAAAATTACGAACTTGTCAGAAGTAAGAAAGTAAGTAGCTGAACCAATGCTTGAACTGTAATTAAAAAGAGCCCTGTAGCTAACAAGAAAATTGTGATAAATGAAGCAAGAAATTGCTTGTTATCTGTTGTGTCATCTGCTCTTTGACATTAATATTTTTAGAAGAAAAGAGTCATGAAAATCTTCTGTCATGTTTACAGTTGCAAAGCTGAACAGCCATTATCATTATGAACAAGGCTGAGGCTTGGGATGGGCAAACTGACTAGGGGAAAAAAAAGGATAGTTGGTAATTATCTTTATCTGTCTCTGATCAAAACAAAATCATCTTTCACTGCTAATCTATTAATGACTTTGGCCTTTACCTGCTGCCCAGTAGCTTTTGATTCTTCTGCTGCAGTCTGACCAGCAAGTGATTATGCAGGTTAGTACTGTGCATTCCTTTGAATATTTATTTAATATGTTTTAGCTTAAAAACAGATTTAACCTGGAGCTGTTCCTCTTTTAATACAGCAGGCTTTTTGATAACTGCAGACTACCCAGGTTGAAACTTTTGCTTATGTTGGTCTTTTTGAAGTCTTATGAAAGCTAATCAAGAAATTTTAGTCCTAGTAATTCTTAGTTTGATTGTTAGGTAGTGTACTTGAACTATGCCATGGCTGCCACAATGAAATTCATCTCAGTAATATGTTGAATAATACAGTTCTGAACCTTAGGCTTGTTGGTATTACCAGCAGTGAGATATAGAGCTGAGTGAATGCTCATTCAGGCTTTGTGAAAGCAAAGATGCTTCAACAGTGAGCTCCAACTGAAAAAACTGCTGGGACGATTTTTGGCTTGCTGTGTCAGCAGCCTACTTGTGGTGCCGTGTCCCGCATCCTTAACAATGACAACAACAACTGCTTAATGCCAGTCCCTGTGCCTCCTGCTCTGCCCTGGCCAGACCTGAGCCCCAGGACCTGTCCCCAAGCCTGTGGACCACTGTGGGCATGGTTCCCCTTCCCGTCCGTGTGAGGTGGTGATGATAACAGGCTGCTCAGGCTGGACGTTCAGAAAGCAAGCTCCCGTCTCACCAGAGCTCTCTTGCTGTTCCTGGTCTGGTGTGTTGAGCTAGTCCTCTTATCTCAGAGCTTCTCTAAAATGAATTCCTGCACAAGGTAGTTCCAAAATCTCTGCAAGTCTCTCTTGTGTATGTGTGTGTGTTCAGTACGCTGAACATCTGAATGCAATATTTTACCTTATTAGGAGTGAGCCTTGATCTGCTCCTCTTATCAGACACCGAAAATCTGTGTGGTCTTGATGTTACAATTTTCTGACAAAAACAACGTGAAAGTATTTTCATCTCCTTTGTTCTTTGCAGAAAGAATTTAAGTACATTTTATCTGAAAAGATTCTAGTGTATAACTACCAAGACAATCAATTGCCACGAGAAAGCTCTTAGATGCGAGTGACTAGTGACTAGAGGCACTGATGTGTTTCAGTTATTTATTTTGTCAGTAATAGGATTTACTTGTGAAAGGGGTAAGAGTAACATAGCATTTATTACAAACCTCAAGGCACTATTAATAAGGCAAATTTCCTTTATGGCTTTAGAGAAAAATATTTTTTATTCATCTATTTGTTTTATGCATGTGACAAAATAAATGATGATAAACGCATCAGAATCTTTATGTTTAGTTTAGATTGCTTGTATCATCATATTAACAGAGATCCCTAGTGATGGATGATGCATATAGTATAATGGTTTCCCTAACCACAATTTTTTAGCTCAGCTCACTGCAACGATCTTGCTGAGAAAGGACATAAAAAATAAAATTTTAAAACTATTTAAGAAAGTGATCTCTGCCACCGTCAATGGGCCTGGCAAGACATCTTCATCATCAAATTTGCCATTAAAAAAGTTAAAGCTATTATTTCTTGCCAGACTTCTCTTCCCCACTGGAATTCCTCTGGAAATTTACATGAGAAATTGCTGAGAAGCTGCAATGACAATATTCTACAGCCACAGTAAAATTGCTCTTACTCTTTAATACGCTAGAGTTTTGTCAAGTCAATGGCATGTTTTGTTACCAATTTAATTCACCCCTTCTACCCTAGCTTACAGTTTCCTACTTTACCTCTTCCGTCCTTAGAAATTCTGCAGTATCCTAGAAAAAAAAAATCTGCTGAGTGAAGCATTTAGAGGATGTGGGAAAAAGAATAAAAATCTGCCTAGAAATGAAAAGTAAGAGGCTGTGATTTTTAGTGTAGTTGGAATGATCATTTGACCATAGCTGATGCATACCTGTGCTGGGAAGAGATACCAGTCAGCAGAAAAACTCATAAGAAAAGGCAGTAGTTTAAATTTGAAACTGAGCAAAACTTAAATTTGAAATGAAGTCGATGAGGCCATTTGTGGCCCAATGGTTGCATTTCAAAGATATCATAGTCTTCACAGCAACTACAAGGTGACATACAGTGGCCTATTTATGCTACTGTATGTCACTACAGAGGCTTATAACATTCTGAGTGTGAAATTCTACTGAAATTAAGAAATAATACTATAAGTTCCTGAATTGAACACTTAAGGTTGTTTTATGCTGTGCTTGTGCTGTTCCATGGATAAACAAATGCTCAAATTATGCTATATTTTGCCATATAACAATTGCTGAACTCTTTCAAAATAGAGCAATCTGTAAAATAAAACCATTTCTGTCATAATTGTGTTTTGCTTCCCTTAAACATTTTGACAGTGTAATTTATCTCCTAAGTGCCAATGTCCAGGAAAAAAAAAATCTGTTTGCTAATCTATTTAGTTCTGGGGTTTAACGTGATGTTAATAATCATGCCCACAACTTGCATAGATTTAGCAAAGGCATGAATCACAGCACAATTATATCTTAGTGAATTGAGGAATTTGTAAGCGAGCCAAAGTACTTAGCAGTTCCTGCTGTTAAAGTAGTATAAGAATATGGTACAGTGTTTCCAGATGCAGTTCTATTACAAGCTGCAGCAAGAGAAGTCAAGGGGAAATTTTCATATTTTTGTGTGAAAGCAAAGAAGCTGTTCATGTGAGGGTGGTCTTAGTAGCCACAAAATAGTTTCAATAGAGGCAAGAACAATAGAAGTGTAATTATCAAATATAGAAATCCAGGAAATTCTAGTCTAAAACTACCCTGTAGTGATGCACATTCATAGTTTTTGAAGCATAATAATTTTTTTTTAAAATTAGCATTTGAAGGGTGCTTTATCCAGATTGCACAGTAATTATTGGTTGCCCTATCTCACTACTGCCTGGCTTTTTATTGCTGAAGGAGTATTTACTGCCTTCAAGGATTGGCAGTGTCCTGGGAGTTTGTGCAGGCTCCTGTCCTACTGGAGGGAAAGGGAAAAGCCTGGCAGAGGAGGGGTGGGGAGATGCTGTTATATCCTTTATTTTTCCTACAAAGAGGTAACTTGCAAGTAAGCATCCAGATGAGGGTTTTTAAAAAAAATTTCTAATGGCTATGCCACATAGGATGCTTAAACGTTCCCTAAATTATCTTAATCCAAATCTATTTTCACCTGATTTCTGAGTCATGTTTTCACACAAGAATTCAAGTTTCAAGCGTGATTGCTTTGTCATATGTTAAAAAGTTGAAATGCTCTGTTTCTACCACTCCCAATTCCTCGTATCGGAATATTGTAGGAAACAAGGTCTAAGGACCTGGGGAGGCTGTCTAGTCTGGCACAGCTGAAATAACGTGGCCAGTGCTTTACAACTAAGTGATGAGTTCCCCTTTGGCTTTCCAGGTTAAAGAAGAGAATTGAGTTTGCCCTGTGCCTCCATTGCCATCGAAGGGCTCTGTGGCTCTGGCCTCCAGAGTAAAGCAGGTAAACTCTGACATATCCAGTCATTCTGGCCCAAGCAGTACCAATTATGCATAAATAGCTCCTGACGGATGTTTGTGTGATGTAGTCTCAAAAACTGCTAGTGATGGAGATTTCTCTATTTCTATTAGGAAAATTATCACAATGCTTAAGCCTAGAAATACATCTCTCTTGATCTCTAGACCAAATCGCCCAGGTGCAGTATAAGTCTGTTGTTCCTTGACCTTCCTGCAATGGACACAGAAAACAGATTGATCTATTCTCCTTACAAGAAGATTTTGCATATCAGAAGGCTGCTCAGTCTCCCTCTAGCTTTCGTCTCTCCAAACTAAGTAGCTGCAATTAGTTCAGTCGTTCCCTACAGGACATTTTGTAGCCCTCTGATAATTTTTCTTGTCTTCCTTTAGGTTCTCTCCAGCTGATCCATGGATCTCTTGAAGCTGATACTCTGTGGGAAGCAGCAGTGCTGAACAGAACAAGTTGGATGCCTTGCCTTCAGCCCCTTTTTTCTGTATACGCATCAGGACACAAAGAAAGCTTTTAGATTGACATTGTTGGGTGCTATTAAGTTAATCATCTTTCTTCTTGTGTTTGGGCAGCTAATCCATCTAAGCACAAATAGAAGATACTTTTTTTCCCCCATACACAATCATTTCAAAAATTTCTTGTATTTTGAATTCTCAAGAGTCGATTAAAAAAATCACCCAAACTTCAGTGGAATCAAGCTGGAAAATGTCAATCTGCTATACCTGTTGAGTTAAAATAATATACACCCTGCCTTCCCATATGTTCACAGATCAAGTAGTCTACAGAACTGACATATCTATACCATAATTATGGGCAGTGAAAGCAATAACTATACCACTGTTAACTGCATTTATCATAAAATCATTTAGGTTAAAAAAACCCTTTAAGATTATTGAGCAAACCTAACCTAAATCCTGTACAGTTTGCTCCTGCACAGCTGTTTTATTATATTCTGTTTTATTGTATTCTGATAGTAGAGGGGTTTTAATACAAAGGCTATCTTCCCACTAATCTTCTAGACCCTAACTGTTGAACTGTACAGAGAAGCCACATATGGTCAAAATGTTTAGAATACTTCTTAAGCAGATTTGAATAGTCTGGGCCAAACTCTGCCAACTTTTTCATACAAATCTTCATCTGTATGTTAGTAAAGTAACTTCTTCTAACTGAGTAGATATGACCTTTTTCTTGCTCTTGTCTCTGGACTATTATTTTACTTTGACTGTTTGATAAAACTTTCAGCAGAGCCATATTTTGCCTGTCACTTTCTCTTTATGAATGTTCTTTCTTTACTTCCTTGAGTTTCCTTCTCTGTTTACTTCTGTCTCTATAATTCATTGCAGTCTTTTTGATAGTCTTTCAAATTTTAGGAAGCATCAGCATATTTTCTCTCTTTTGTTCGGTGACAGTTTGTCTGCAGCTGAAGTCAGATGATGTCTCTTCATTGCTGGTAATATTTCTCTTACATTAATTTCTGTTGTCACTATTTCTTTGCAGGTAGGCCACTGATAGGAGCACTGTAATAAACTGCCACCATGAGGCATTAGTCAAGTCATAATGCAATAATGTTGATGTTGGAAATAATATTCATTGCATGATGAATCAGAGAAATCTAGAGGCTTTTCTAAGACTGTAAGTCATATCCCATATGCATTGTAGTTTGTTGAGCTGTACACAATGATAAACAGAATAATTCTCTAATAGTGTTAGGGTGGCTGTGGATTATTTTCTTTTTTTCTTTTTAAGCTAAGATGGCTTCAGTATTTTTCCTTTCTTTTTTGCCTAAGAGCTTTCTGGAAGTGGAGCTTCTGTGTGTATTTACGTTAGCAGAAAAATTTACCCTCTTCTCACCTGTGCTATGTGTACTACCAGTAAAAGAAGCAAATAAAAATTTAGGGGAGTAGAATGGTTGCAGCAGTAACTTGGAGCTGCCTGAGGACAAATAAATTAAGGTCTAGTACTTTGTAACAAGACTTTTTAATTTTCAGTGTGGAATTCATAGCTCAGCAGAGTTATCTGTACTGCTTAGACAGGGGTAGATACAGTGTAGATGGTACCTACATACAACTAAATGCAGTTGTGAAAGGAAAGTTCTTTCAGAGCCTTCTCTTTCTGTCGTGCCCTGAGCAGCCTTGCTGCTGATGTGGCTGAGCAGCTGGATACCGATCATACTCTGAAGCCTCTGTAAGACCCTCAGGTCACTCCACCTCTCTGCCTCTGATGAAAGCACCCTCACAGGCATATATTCTAAGTGGCCAAAGACTTACATGGGATCAGTAAAAGCCTTGAGTCCTATGGGAGTGCCTTCCATATTAGTTGTTATATCTGTAGGTTTTTTTCCGTGATTATCCAGTGCTTATTTTAATTGTAATTCAAAAGGTGAGGGGGTGGGAAGCAGGCAGAAGTACCTTCCCGGCCTCTGCAGGGTTCCTGAAAGAATGACTCTGAGAGGTGTGACTTGCCAGTGTTGAACATTTTCTTAACTCTCAGTTTTAGTTGTTATGACACATTCAACACCTCTATTCAGTCTTCCAGGCAAAGCATGCGAAAAAGGTATTGGGTGATCTATATAGTTTACAGCAAATAACATCTAAATTGGATACTAGAGGGAATAGAGCCTGGTTTGTTGTCAGGGTATTACCTTTTTCCCCAAATGTAATGTCTTATTTGCTAACACAACTCTGAAAGAAAGGCTGTAATTGTAATCAAATAAAATAGGCGTGAATGGCGTAAAATAGAAGCGTAACACAAATATATAAAGCAGAAACACTTGTCATTGTTTTTGTTCTTTAAATTCTTTCCAAAGATGTCATAACCCGTCAGACTGTGGCCATTTGTCTGATTTGAAAATCTTTCCTTTCAACAAAAAGTGAAATGTTTCCATGGAGATCAGCCAGAGATAGCCAAATGACGAACTTCTTGGCTGTACTTTCAGTTTGGTTTCTATGGTTTCCAGACAAGGAGGGGGTAACGTGAAGTCACTGAGCTTTCTTTCTTTCTTTCGTTCCTTCATTCTGTCGTTCTTTCTGTTCTTTCCTTCTTCTGTCGTTCTTTCATTCTTTCTTTCATTCTTTCGTTCTCTCTCCTTCTCTCCCTCTCTCCTCTCTCTCTTTCTCTCTCTTGCCCCACCTTATTTTTCTGCAGGTTAAAGGTTATTGTAAAACAAGTTGTGTGGGCCCACAACAAGCCCACAACAAGCAAGGGTAATCGTTGTCATCTTGGTCCTTGAAAAGACTTACATAGGTCAGTTGTGCAGTTTTACAATTGTCCTTATTCAAAGATAAAGAAATAAAGACAAAGTGATAAGACTTCCTTTGCATTCTGAGCAAAGTTATAGGGAAAACAAGTTTATAATGACTACATTTACCTTGACTGTGCACACAAAGAGAAAATGGTAGCAGGATTGACACCGCACACTTCTTTTTAAAGGACACAAAAACTAACAATGAAATACTGCATCTTGGAAATATCTGAAGGCCTTCAGAATAAGAAATGCTGCAGGTCTCACTAGCAATACTAAACTGAATGGAAAAATTTAGGTATTAAAGTAGTAAGCAGGGTAGCTAATGGATTTCTATACAGTGTCAAGGGAACTACATAAAGCAAAAGAAAATTGTCACCTTGACATCTAAATTCTCATTCTTCCTCTCACTCTGCACGCTAAAGTTGTTTTCTTCAAATAGTGTCACATGGTTGTTTGGAACTGGTAAATACATCCTTTCCATGCTACGTCAAAGCACACATTCCTTCTTCATAGATCCAAAGTGTGTTTTCCTCTCCATCCTGCTTCACTGTTTCTTCCTTTCCCAAGAACAATAATACAAACTTATTTCCACTTTTTCTCATTTTTTTATGAAGGCTAATTCAATTCTCTCCTATCACCTCTGCCACATTTCTGAGAAGGCAGCTTCTGTCTGTTTCCACCAATTGCATCCTTCTTTTTCTGGCTCCGTTGCAGAAGCAAACTTATGGTATTGTAGGAAGAGTCATAAGCAAGAATGAAGAAAACAAGATGTGATGCTGTTGCTATTTGGAACTCTCTGAGGTGAGGACTGAGTGAAGCTTGATGACTTATGAAGGCTCTTGTATCTGCCCAGTATGTACCACTCTGCAAATTTAACTGTTCATGCCTTCTCCGGGCAAGAAACTGATGAAAAATGAAGTATGTCATACAACCTGTTGTGATGCCTAAACCCATTCTTTTCAAATCAAACAAACAAACAAAAAAGAGTAAAGAGCAGGACCTAATTTTACAATTCAAGCTACCCCCTTTCCATTGAAATGCCTGGTTAAAGAACTGAAAAAGGTGGCAGTGGTCCAAAAACTTTGTGGTTCTAAATTTAAAAAAATTTTAAAAAGGTAAAAAGCACCTAGATGACAAACACAGGGCACAATACATATTGAAAATAAGACCACAGAATATTATTCAGACATAAAATCTATTCTTTCTAGAAGATTGGAAAAGTATTTGAAATCTCTGCAGAATACAGATGGCTTGTGCTAGCAGACTAAGAGAAAGAGACCAGAAGCCATCACCAGCCTGACCTACAGTAACTCAGTGCGGGAGCTACAATACCTTAAACATGTGTGGGGCAATGGAAGGTGGCAGGTGCTGCTGCTTACCCACCAATTGATTCCTGGGCACAGTGTTCACTGTTCTGCTGGTGAAATGAGACCAAGATATGGGAATAAGCCTTGTAAAAATGGCACAGGGAAGGGCCATCCCTTCCTCTTACTGCAGTCTCCCCCTAAATTGTCTTGTGTATGAATACAAGACTGCAAACAGCAGCAAGAAGATAAAACAAGCAGTGGGAATCTGGTACAATGGTTGTCTCAAATACCCTGAGGTGAGATGCAGGTTGCAGAAGCATTGCTAGGAGAATCATACTGAAATTGGTCTGTGTGGGATGAGATCTGATTAATACAAACATCTAAAATATTTACCCTTTGCTTCAAGATCATGTATGAAAGGAATTTTTTAGGTAATGAAATTTAATTGTTACCTTGATTAAGTAATAACAAAATTATTTCACTGACAGGCATTTGTAATGCATAACAAAACAGAGTTTTCACCTGTGTAACAGTTTCTAATTGTGTGCAATATAGAGTAGAACTTATTACTGGCTTGAAGAATGACATCTTATCTCCTATAGAAAAGATTCTCCATGGTGGAAAATATTTTCCTGGAGGATATAGACTGTATGTTGTTTAGGATTAGCTTTCAGTGAAGACTGTGCATTGTGTTAATCATTGCCATTACTCTGCTTTCCTTTAGTTATATAACCTGTTGATAATGATAGATAATTTTCATAGTTTTTGCTCATCAAACTGGTATTAGTTGAGATGTGGTCCATGTGCCTGATGCACTTCATAGCAAAATTCCTCCCTTCTACAGTGTGATTCTGTTGCCTGTGTGCATCTAAGAACTGTCTCTTGTCTTTGTGTCTGGGAAGGGGTCACAGAGCCAAAATACTGTGGCGTCAATCAGAAACTGCTCTCATTTCACAGAATTAAAGACTTTCCAAGGTTGGAAAAGACCTTTAAGATCACCTAGTCCAACTGCAAACCTGACACTGTGAAGTCCACCACTAAACTATGTCCCTGAGTGTCACATGTATATGTCTTTTAAATACCTCTAGGGATGGTGACTCAACCTTTTCCCTGGCCAGCCAGTTTCAATGCTTGACAACCCTTTTGTGAAGGAATTTTCCCTAACAGTCAGTCTAAGCCTCCCCTGGAACAACTTGAGGCTGCTTACTCTTCTCCTGTCACTTTTTACTTGGGAGAAGAGACTGACTCCCACCTGGCTACAACCTCCTATCAAGCACTTGTAGAGAGTGATAACATCCCTGAGCCTCCTTTTCTCCAGGCTAAACAATCTCAACTCCCACCGCCACTCCTCATAAGCCTCGTGCTCCAGATCCTTCCCCAGCTCTGTTGTCCTTCTCTGGACATGCTCCAGCACCTCAATGTCCTTCTTGTCGAAAGGGCCCAGAACTGGACACAGCACTCGAGGTGTGGCTTCACCAGTGCTGAGTCCAAGGGGATAATCACTGCCCTGGTCCTGCTGGCCACACTATTGCTGATACAGGCCAGGCTGCCATTGGCCTTGTTGTCCTAACGGGCACACACTCGCTCATGTTTTGCCGCTGCCAACCAGCACCCCCAGGTCCTTTCTGCTGGCAGATTTCCAGGTCCCTGCAGCAGTTTCTCTGCTGTGACCAGTCACATTCCCACTGTGTGAAAAGCAATGCTTCTTTTTAACATGTGCCAGGTGTGCATCCTGCAACATCCATGACCTGCAAGGGTGAATAGAGGAGCTAGCTGTTCTGCCTGCTCCCCCACGCCACAGTCCCATGACTGATGCTGCCACACAGCAGGGATGTGACTGCACTTTGACTGGGTACTGCATGTGCAAATAATCGTGACAGGAGAGGAGGATGCAGCTTCCAGTGCAGCAGAAATAGATCTATGGCCACCCTCTGGCTGCAAGTGTAGGTGTCACTTTCCTCCTCTGCACATTTTTTGATAAGTTGAAATAGAATTGCATACCATAAATTATCTTCAACAATCCATATCTCCTCAGTCATACCTTTCTGCAGTGATCTCTGTTGCTTAGAAAAGGAGAATAAATTAACAAGCATGGGGGGTTTTTACCTCTGATTGAAGCCCTGGGCTATCTCCCTGTTACCAGAACTTCACAGGAGAACTGTTGGTTTTCACCCTTCTGAGGAAATCTTTTCCACTTAACCTCATGACTCTCCTTTGCCTCTTCATCTTGGCAGAAAGTTCTCCCCAACCTGAAGCTTAGCTAAACATGCTTGGAGATGACTGCAAGAATACTTGAGTGTTATTCTGCCAGGGTAAAAACAAGGAAATACTTCTGTGGTAATTCTGAATATTTGGCTTTTTCATAAAAGACTGGGAAAAAAAAAAGCTTCAAGAAAACAAGCCTGATGTCATCTAGCTAAAATTTAAAGACAAGGTGATGTTAACTACATGATTTTGAAATCCCCAAAGGAATTCTGAGAGAGATTGTGACCAGTGAAGTCAGAAGAGCCCATAAAGCAGGTGGATGATAAAGACTTCAATCCATGGTGAACTAGGTTTGTCTTAACGAGGTAAAGAACAAGATAAAAAAAAAAAAAAGAGAGAGAGAGAGAGAGAGAGAGAGAAAAGAGTTCTTAAACCTGCTGGGAGAGCTGGGTGATCTGCTGAGGCACTTCCAGCTTGTCCAGTACATGTATTCTCCAACCTTGACCACAAAATGAAAACGTTAGATCCCTCCACAAGTCTAGCCATCTGTTTCCAGCTCAACTTATCATAACACCTAACAAGCATACTATGACACTGTTGATAAGAAGCCAGAATTTAATGTTGGCACTCCTAGCAGTTTCTGCTGCAGACATGCGGGAGACTGAGAGAGCTCTATTGGATGTGAATGGCACTATCCCTGTTGCTGACATTAGGATGGATTTTAGGCATCCAGAAGCAATGCTGCAGACTTTGCATTTTAACTCAGTCAATATCTGTTCAAGAAACTGCTAATTGCTCCAGAACTTGAGAGATCTTAAGCAGAAATAATAGGTTGGCTACTGAAAAGAATAGCAAAATATTTTTCTTTCTTTGCAAAATTACTTCTTAAAAGTATATAGTATGGTGCAGGAAATTAAAGGTCTTGAACGAGGTGTTCTGAGTCCTTTTAATATTGAAAT
This sequence comes from Edolisoma coerulescens, assembly GCA_013397115.1. NCBI lineage: Eukaryota > Metazoa > Chordata > Aves > Passeriformes > Campephagidae > Edolisoma > Edolisoma coerulescens. The sequence goes on from VWZW01001322.1 coordinate 2,590,263, forward strand.
TGAACAAGGAAATTCAAGATTCTTAGTCTGAATGCTTTGAAGAAGGTATGTTTTCCTCAGTTACTGGATATTATCTGTTCAGGATATTATATTGAAGCATCCTTTGTGTGAAAAAAATTACTAATGATCTGCTTTAATAGCTTTGTAGCTTAAATATTTACATTTATGAGCAGATATATCAAATATCATAGTAAAAACTGTCTCCCTAGCAGTCCCATCACAGTGTCTCCATTTGTATGGCAGCAAGGCTCAGTCATACTCATTCCCATTTCACACATCCTTCAGAGATCACCAGATCACTTGGCCAGTTTTGATAACCTGTCCAACTCAGTGAATTTACAACACGTGGGACTGCAAAGAGATGCTTTAATGTGAAGGTTTTCACTCTAAGAGCACGAGAATTGAAGAAAATGAAAAACAGACAGGAAAAAGGGGTGTTAAGGAATGGTATGTGGTGGGGGGGGTCCTGTGTGGGGTGTAAGGTAAAGTTATTTGTGATTAAAGAGACATTCTGTGAATGGAAAAAGTATTATTTTGAATAGAGGAAGTGGCAAAACAGGAAGTTAAAAATTCAGTCCACACAAAAAAAGAGTCACACTGAGTGCAAGGAGGGAGGATGCAGTAGTTTTGAGACACTCCTGAAGGACTCATCTTTGCCAGGGAAAAGTTATTTTTAATACACATTCAAATTTTCATGTAATATAAGTTGCACCTTTCCTCTAAACACACAAACTGGTCAAACTGTGTAGTGAGCTGCACCAAAGTCTCACCCCTTGCGAGTTAAAACTTGTGGTTTAATTTGGTGCAAAGGGCATACTGATCCAGTTTGACTATTGCTTTCTCTCATTGTTACACACCATTTTAGGACTTCCACCCACACCAGCAAAGATCCAAGTAAACTCAAGTGGAAACTCTGTTTTAGTTCCTGTTGTTGACCGGTTCCAAATGTACTGCAGACGTGTCAGGACATTTTACTGAAGGGCCATCTCCATAGCCCTGCTTTGTTGCAAGTGTACACCGAGCCATTCCCTGACAAGCCGAGGCTGTTAACACCTGCTGCGTGAACTCTGTTGGAACGCTTGTCCTGTGCTCCCGCCGGGAGCATCTTCCTCGTGCGGCGCTCGGGAGAGAAGGAGCTTCTTGCTGCCATCTATTGATAGCACGGCGGAAGGGTCAGGAGCCGCCGCGCCCCGGCCCGCCTGCTTCACTCCGCTTTACTGCTTGTAGAGGGAACGAGGTGCTGCTATTCTCAATGGCTGAATAAGCAGAAAATGGTTTGAATTTGATGCAGGGTGAGCGAGGCTTCTGCAGAACCCGGTCTCAGCCCCGGGTCACGGGGTATGAGAGTTCAGTGCCTCAGAAATGGGGAGAGAAAGGGAGAAAGGCCTCTGGGTCTTCTCCAGAACGAATTTCACAGTGAATTACAGTAAGAGTTAAAATAACTGACACACAGACCATAATACTTGTAAAGCAGTAATTTTCAGACAGTTTGGAAGCATGAAAATCCCTTTCTAGGGCTGTACAAAAGGCAGAGGACCAGGAAGGCTCACTCAGAGACAGCCCAGAGGAGAGCGCGCAGGAGCAGCGATGCAGCCAGCCACGGGACTATGTGGCAGGGACATCTTGCTGACGGCACATGGCCCTCCTCGGGGGCTAAAGGGGACACGTGTAGGGTTGTGATGGGCTCTGTAGCTTCACTGACCAGGGATAGTGTGCAGGGTGTCTGAAAACTGCGAGGGAAACATGGGACCAGAGGTCTTTAACATTGGATATTCACATCAGTCGGTGGGGAAACTGAGTCAAGAGACTCAGAATGCCTGAGTTGTGGAAGTGTGTGTTTTGCTTTCTGTGCAAACACCTTTGTGATTATTGGTGTTTAATTCCCTAAATTGATCTCAGTTTTGTTTCCATGTGGCTTTTGTTTCATGCAATGACTTTTATACACAGGAAGATTCTGCCTGCAGGAGGTTTCTCTCATTTTTCCATACATTTCAGGGAATGGCTACAAGCTGTTTCTCCTATGAGTAGAAGGAATCAAGAGATATTTTATCCTTACTATCTTTGCTCACAAACACCCACTAAGAGTAAAGTGCCACCAAACTGAATTCAAAGATGTTATACAAACATCATATGTGAGCTGCTTGCTGTTAACTTAATATTCATATCAAAATGCTAAAATTAGAAAGATAATATGGAATAGATGAAAGGAAAAACTGTACCTTTAAAAACTAACCTAAAACCAACACACTGAGGTGTACTTGAGCCAAGTGTGGATTTCTGTCTTACAGGGGTTTTTAATATTTTTTTTCTGTTGTTAATGTAATTAAAGATAATTAAAAGATCCTCAGCAACTGCAGTCTACATCTGGAAAGGCAACATATTAAAGCCATTTTTATTTTGTCACAGGTCATTGGGGTAAAGCAATATTGGACATTGCACAGATTATCTTTGTGTTGTGTTTACCATCAAAAGAGAATGCATGTAGGAAAAAGTACCTCTCTCAGAAATAACCCGGGCTTTATTTCTAGTAAAATATAATAAATAGAGAAGAGTACAAGTATTAGTGTCTGCTTATTAGGATCATATGATTCCTCAAAGGCTGTGATCTTCCTCTCAGGACACTCATAGCTGCTCCATTGAACCAAGCCAGCTGCTGAAGACAACACTTGGCCAAAACACAGTTGCTGATACTCATGATGGGTAGTATGGTCTGTGTGTCTGCCTGATCTCACAGAGCCCCAGCGTCAGAAACGCTGGCGACCAGAACAAACACAGCCTCTGAGTCAGTGTTGCTGCTCTCATACAGATGTGTGGGTGCTCTTTGGTAAAGGTGGGAGGGCGCAGTTAGCATCGGCTCAGAGGTGGCCAGGCTTTGTGGCAGCTTTGCCAAATGCCTCAGATCCTTGTTTGCTGGCTGTCCTCACACTTGCATACTTCCAGCTCATACTGCTGGGGACCTGGCCCACTCTCCTGTTCCAAACATGTTGTGTAGGCATGATGTGTCTGTCCTTTTTACTGGGAAACACCTAGGCTGCCTCTGACCAGGTGAAATGAGCAAGGTGCTGCTGAGGTATCTCCTTTCTTGCTGGCATTCCAAGCCTAGCAGGAATAAATTACTCTTGATGATCTGCCTCTCACTGTCCACTCCCAGTGTCACCTTTTCCATCTGCATCCCCAATTTCATAGCTCCTCATTCAAGTGAGTCAACCCACAAAGCATTTCACTTGGGCCCATTTGATTCAAATCAGGGAGAACAAGTATCTAGTATACGGTAATTAAGAGAAATAAAATTTTTAAGTCTGCTTTTTCATCAGTCTTTTCACTTAAGCCCTGCTAAGCTCCTTCCCGAAGATGAACTGTTTCTGGAAAGCAGGGAGAAAGAATGAAAGAAATAAAAAAAAGCATGTGTTTTTCAAAAAATGTGCTCTAGGGGATATCAGTGACAACCTGAAGGGTTGGAAACCTTTTTGCGGAGAACAACAGAATGGGAAGGTTGTGCCGAGAGAACTGAGACCCGTGGAGAGGTTTTGCAAAATAAATATCATAGGGAGAATGTCAAACTGTTTTTTTCATGATGCATTTTTCCACTGAGAATGTATGTATGAGCTTAAGGAGCAATGTCAAGATGATGATGTTTAATGCTGGAATTATATATTCTTGCTAATATCTGTATTCCTTTTGATGTTGACGAGATTACTGAAAGAATGCTTTATTCAGTTCTGAAGTCGATAATTTACAAACAAAAAAAGTATTGAAGAAGATTCAGAAAAGAAAAAAAAGAGTGAGGGAACAACTAGAAGATAGGCCTTTAATTAATTCCTAAATACTCTCAGTCTGTTTAAATTATCAAGGAGAAATTTAAGTGCTAAAAAATCTATTTATAACAGTGAGAACAAACTTTGATAAGAGATGTCCAATATCTGACTTGTGAAAGAAGAAATATTTAAACTTGAAATAAATGAAGCTTCTTATTAAAAAGTAACCATCCATTGCAATGGCTTGTCAGAGTGGAGCAGGTTCCTCAGCTCTATAAACTTTCTATTGGTGTTTGGACACTTATTTAGTTAAATATTGTGTTTGTGTTATGTGCTTGTTTAGTTTGGCTTTTGTTTTTGTTTTTACTATTAATATTACCTATCAGCCTTTTACTGTCAGTCCTAAATGTTGAGCAAATCTTATCAAAATATAGTACTATTTCAAGATATCAGGAGGTGGTACTGCCCTACTGTTATGTGTTCTGTGCTGAATTTGCAGAAACTTCTGATAGCTTTTGGTGGCCTTTGTTTAATTTTTGTTAGACTAGGCACCATACTGCCTGACCGTACAAGCATCATAGATCCACAACACTGGAATCTCCGAGAGCTACAGAACTAGAAATTTTATCTATGAACTAACTGGAGGGGCCTTAGATGAGAGAAGTAGTATTTGACATTCTCTGTGTGTGTGTTCATGTTTTTAGTTTGATCCTCATTAATCATTACATGTAGCTCACACTTACACACTGGTTATTTCATCTTCCATAAATCCCTGAGATATGAGGGGGATGGTCAGTGTTGTGTAAAAGGCTATTCCAGATAAGAACTGCTTTGTGCCAGGTGAATTTTATCTGAAGTCAGTGCAGAGAGCAGAGGACAGGTCATAAAAATGTATATTCAGTGTTGCTAAGGCAGTGGAGGTATAGCTGCTTTCATCTCAGGAGTAGGAAAGCTCTTGGGAGATCTTTTGAATGTTAATTTTTATACCATCTTTCTTAGGGATCTATTTTACCTATTTATCAGGGTGAAGAGGTATCTTTATTTTCCTCTCTGCTATTGCCACAACATGGAGCAGGAGCAGGCAAATATAATTCAAATTTGTTTGGAACAGAATTTTGCAAAAATGAGAGGAAAAACATTTCCTGTAAGACAAATTTTGAAACCTAACCAGAAATACTCCATTTTGATTATTTAGAATTTTAAATTATTCTTTGACTTTTTCAATGACATGATCTTAAAGAAAAATATTTCCAAGTGTGAATTTATCCCAAACTTACAGATGGCCTTCACTCACTGTACATAATCCCAGTTTTATTTCTGTTTTATTTTTTTAAAAATATTTATTTGTCAAACTAGATATTTTTTTAAAACGTAGATGATTCTTGAACAGCCTTTAGCTATAATTAAGAACAACCTTTCAAAAAGTCATGAATTACTACACCATCATATACAGCATTTTACCAATTATAGTCAAAGTTTCATGCAATTATATGAAAGCTTGAAGGCTTGCTTTTTAGAGTAAACATATCTGCAGGTAAAGTTGTAAAATAAGTGAGGACATTTGATGTTACAGCAACAAGAAAATTTTTCCTATTTTGGTAACACACAAGTTACACTGTTTTTATTTGTATCACAAATACATAATATTTCTGCAGTTAATACTTGAATTTTTTTGTCTCTTTTTCAGACAAAAAGATGGATCTGATAAACCTCTATGAGCTTTCCGCTCATAATATCTTATGATTGGCTCACAATATCTTACCATTGGCCCCATTTCTGTTTTTGTGGTTGCTGTCTGCTCAGTATCCTTCTTTTATACAGTGTACTTCTCTTATACAGGCAGATCCCATTCTAACGCATAAGCACGAGTCAATCTTTTTGACAAGTTATCTCTGTAAGTTGCTGCTACCTGTACAGGAGTGATGTGTCCTGTATAGAAAGAAGACACTCCGGTTGTATTGTTTGTATTTTGAACAAATAGCTTTCAGATTTATAGCCATTTCTAGAATGGTTAAAAGGAAATATCTACCTAATGCTGCATACCTGATATGATTCATAGTGCCGCATTGTATACATTCTTGTGTTTATTGAAAAACCTCGTTTAAAAAAGCACAGGATGTGAAGCAATGCAAAATTTACAAACTTTCCTTCTAGAATCACCTGCATTCCTTTAGATTGAGTGTACTTGGGTTCAGAGCTAAGAGGGTGGCTTCCCTTTGGCTTCTGTTTGTAAAAAACAGATTGCATATTGATTTCCTTAACTCATTTAAGTATTTCGTGTCACCAAATCAAAGTATGAACACATGAGAAATTGCTCTTTGAGTGTTAAGGGCATGAAATTCACTGGAAAGTTTCTCACAATGGAATGTTAGGGCAAAATCAGGATCAAAATAATGGAAGTTATATGAAAAAAATAATCAATTTTGGTATCAATATTGAAGTATGTTGATTGATTGTATGCTTCCAGAAAATAAAACAGTTTTTATTTACTACTGACTCCTTGATTGATATTTATAATCTACACAGAATATGAAAAATGGGATAAACATTATCACCTATAACAAACTAAAAGCAAAAATTTATCTCAGGAAAATAAAATGTCCTTATTTAAGCAGGAAAGTCTGATTTATGTATCTTTTTTCTTATAGATTTTTCTTATTTTGTGCATATCTGTGTGTGTGCATGACTCCTGCAGCAAATCAAAAAGTATAAGATTAAGAGAGTGTTTTGTCTAGAGAGGCTATCTGAATTATTTTAAGATTATTATGCATCTGTTCAAAATCCACAGACAATGGAGAAACTATTCATGTGCGGGTTGTAAAATTATGTTTATCATCATAAAAATGGAGATACTTTTGGTTTTCTGGTTTCATTGCTTGTGAATACCTTAAAATTGATGTAAAGGCTCTGAAATGTTTCCTGAATTATTGTTATGTCACTTTGACATAATTTAACAGAACTATTAAATGTGACTTATGAATCGAGTGACTTGCCCACTGGATTTCATTGTTCATAAAATGCACACCTTTTTACAGTGCTCTCAAAGTTGCTTTTTATTCAGCTTAGAGTTTGGATGTTTTTTGCCTTCTCCAAACTCCAATGCTTAGTGTTAAGACCAATAGCTTTCCATGCCAGGTTAGCATCTCTTCAAAAAGAGATGCCTGCCATGGAAAGGCAATGCTAGGAAGGCAGGGAGGTCCTGAGGCTCACTGGGAGCTATAACCCAGCTGCAGGCACATGTTGTGCACGTACTCGCATGATGAGGTTTTAGCCAGGCAACAGCACCAAACAACTTGTTACTTTTTCACATGCTATGTCTTTGCAGCACACATGCAACAAAATGAGGTACTTGGTTACCTGCTTTAAACTGAGATGTTTTTGTACATGGTAATACTTCCATTTACTGCATCTGGTGGGCTAATAAAATGCTCATTCCTCAAAAACCACTGGCCGATGGAACTGCACAATGCTTATTCTTTAGGAAGAACTGGAAAGCAACCAGCCCAGTTGTGCCAACTTCTAGCAATTCACCAGGCAGTCAGGGATGACTTTGGGGTCATTGACCACCAGCAACCACCAAAGAGACTCCCAGGACAGAAGACTGGATGCGTAAAGGGGAGGGAAAATAGGTTAATGATTATGGGGAAATGATTATCACATGTATGTTTATTCTGGGAAAATCAGTGAACCTGTATGTAACGTACAGTACATGAAGAGGAGCTTTTTCTCTACTCACCATGCATGATTTTTGGAGGAGATATCCCCTTGTGCATCTGGCTGAATAAAGAATGATTACTTCTTAATGCTACATTGGTGTTAAGGAGTCTTCATTTTTGTTGATTTTTGGTAACACTTCCTTTCATTGCTTCAGTTAGAAAACCTAAGCAAGGTAACAGAAGAGATTGAATATGGTAGTTTTAAACAGCCAAATAATCCACTACTGAAGTTAATGTGAAGGTTTTTTCTTCCATTGCAGCTATTTATGTTGACAGAGTTGCCTTGGTATTATCCTTTTATACACAAGAGTCAGATCTGTCCCAGAGATTTCAAAGTGAGTGTGTCTGCCAGACAGGAGCCATTAAGCGTGCCAGAAATCTGAGAGCAAATTAAGACAAATGTTCTTTATATCCTTTCTGATTATAAGGATTAACTGTATGTATCCTTTCCTTTATCTCCTGCAGTCATATTGCCTTGATGAGTGTTATATGGATTAGCAACACAGCAGAGTCTCAGAGGAACTGAGCTTTGCTGGTAAGTTTTAAGTGAAACACGTACTGTGGTTGTTGCTGTTGGTATCCTGCTTCTCATTTGTGTTGAGGTGAAATGAAGAACCCAAGAGAGCTTAGAATTCTCTGAATGCCTGATGCTGGAAGAGGCCACTTCTGCTTCATGGCAGATGATACCAACACTTTGGGGGGGGTGGGGGGGTTGATCTGTCTCCAGGAAAAATGGGGAAAACCCAAGTTATGATACTGCATGAAGCTTCCTTATAGAGACTAGTCCAAAGCAGTCTGAAGACCTGTGAGCACATCTGTGATGAAATACACCACTCTGAGACACTTCTAAACTCTTGGAAATAGCTGCAGAATGGGAAGTTACACTAGGTAATAATCCATTCTACTTAAAGGGGAGGTAATTATTTATATTGCATAAATGCAATAGAATATATTGTAAGTGTTAATCATAGACATGGCTGATGAAATTGTGTAAAGGAATAATCAAATATCCATGGTTACTTTGGCTAAAAATCATGCAAACGTTCTTTGGTGTATCTGAGGGATAAGAGACCTTCATTTAGAGACATAGCTATCATTAAATGTTGATTATAAATAATAACACAGATGGAAGTGGTTCAAGAGCCAGACCTGTTCTGAAGCAGAGTAATAGCTCCATCATATAGGGTGTGATAGGTAGGTTGCCACTTGTAGCAGAGGGAATTGTGAGACATTTACTATGAAAATTAAACATCTCAAATCTACATGTTTTGACAGCATATACATGGCCCTTTAAAGGCACTCAGTAAGTGTATTTTTTTTTTTACTCCAAACTATGTTTCTCAGCCAGCAACCCATGAGGATGTTGAAACAATACAGCTGGGTGATATTAAAAAAACCTCACCAAACAAAACCTCACCTTCCTCCCTCCCAAATACAGCATTCAATAATACCTGTGACCTGACCATGAAGAAAGCAAAGCATACAATGGCTGAGAATATTATACCAATCTCCACCAGTGAGCCATCAAACCAGAAAGCATTTCCTGATCTACTCCTATCTCCATCAAGACCCAGGGGATGTAGGCTGAAGTTAGAAATCTCCAGTTTCAAAGCAGAAGGCACCTTCATATGCGGATAATTCAGTATTTCAAAAGAGGGGCACTGGAGATATGACACTGCACCAATTTCTGATACCTTAAAATGGAGGCAAAATATTTCCTACCATGGTTTTGTATGTTCTGTTTCTCTCTCTTATTTTTTTAAAGAATGCACAACTAAAATACGTATTTCACTTAGGATATTTTTAATATTTGCAGCAATATAAAAGAAAGACCTGGACCTGAGCTGGCAATTGTGCACTTGCAGCCTAGAAAATCAACCATGTCCTGGGCTGCATCCAAAGCAGTGTGGTGAGCAGGTCAAGAAAAGTGATTCTGCCCCTCTGCTCTGGTGAGACCCCACCTGTAACACTGCATCCAGCTCTGGGGTCCACAGCACAGGAAGGACAGGGACCTGTTGGAGTGAACCCAGAGGAGGCCACCAAGATGATGAGAGGGATGGAGCACCTCTCCTATGAGGAAATGTTGAGAGAATTGGGATTGTTCAGCCTGGAGAAGGGAAGGCTTTGGAGTTACCTAATTGCAGCCTTCCAGTACCTGAAAGGAGCCTACAAGAAAGATGGAGGGGGATTTTTAAAAGGGCATGTAGTGACAGGACAAGAGGGAATGGCTTTAAACTGAAATAGAGTAGGTTTAGATTATATATTAGAAAGAAATTTTTTTACCCAGAGAGTGGCAAGGCATCCAAACAGGTTTTCCACAGAAGTTATGGATGCCCTATCCCTGGAAGTGTCCAAGCATCTGGGATACTGCCTTCCCTAGCTGGCAGGGGCTGGCAGGGGCTGGCAGGGGCTTCTCTTGAAACTTAAGGTAGTGGTGGGTCATCTAGAAATGATTTTGGATGTTTCTTTATTTTCTTGCCTTGGGCATTGTTCTCTCGTTTCTTGTCTGTAAAAAATCAGTGTATTTATTCATCTAAGAAATGTAAAAGTTCTGTATAAATCAAGTGACGGGTCTCTGTCTAGGTGTGTCTGTAGGAAATTACAATGATCCATGACAGTGGTTACCCAAGTTTTAAACCGTCATACATCACTGTGAAGCATTAGATTTACTTTTAGCCTACATGCAAGTCATAAAGAAATGAAGAATGTGTGCATTTTGTTGTTTAGTAAGCTGTAGATCAACAGTGATAGGAAGGCCAGACAGATGAATGGAGGTAATGTAGTGCCTTTCTCTTTGTTTAAGCTCTGTAAACATGGCATGAAATTGGAACTTTCTTTCTGTCTTTTGTTTAGTCATTTACATTTTTATTAGCTGGCTGCTTTCTACCCCCATTTTATTCTTCTTTATTGCCCTCCTCACCATTGCAAGAGATTGCTTCATAGATAACTAGACCAAAATTGCTGTTGGTAAGACAGGACTTTCTTTCAAATACTGTCAAATACTCCTGTTAGTGTTCTTAGAGAGCAAAGAAAAGTGACTTCCGTAAACAAATTTCTTTCTTTTTGTTATATTTTGTAGAAAAAAACCAGTATTGAGTCATCTTTGAACCTAAGGGCTTGGTCTTAACTTAGCTGTAGTGTGTCTGAGGGAAGACATTTGGAAATATTTATTGCCTGAGAGACAAGAAAAAATAGGAAAAGTGGTGATCTAGTCAAGAGTAGAAAACATGAATCATAGGGGTTTGGTTTTTCTTTTCCTCAATCTTGGCTTTTCTTTTCCTCAATGAAATAAGAGCAACCGGACAATCTCATTGTTAGTCTTTGGATAAACTACTTCTGAGTGCCAGTATTCTAGGTAGTTCTGTAAAAACTACTATGGCTTGAAAAATGTGTGGAAATACTCCATGAGTGTTTGTGCATCTCATTTGACACAGAATAGAAAGCTATCCCAGAATGACTTCATATTAATTACTGTTATTGTTCCAGTTAGTAAAGGTGCTTACAAAAAATGGCCTTGTCATTAACAAAATATTGTCCATTCTCATTACTTCAGTACTCAATGAAGTATGCTATATTTGTGATTTTTTTTTTTATGTTGAAGGTGGTATTTGACAAATTATGCAACTGATCTTTGAGTGGTGTGATTAAGTGTTTTGTAAAATTAAGTCTGCCAATTGTGTACAAGCTACTTTACCTTTCATGCCTGTTCAGATATATTGTACTTTAGGTACAGCGAAAGATAAAAGCTTGATGACATAAACTTCAACTGATTGATGCACGTATTCATATTCTTGGATCACTGATCAAGGGCAGTTAATTACTAAACTCAAAAGTCCTGCCTAATTTGAGTCTGAAAGTCTAAAACATGTTGTGACAGCAAGTTCTACCCTCTGCTGTGCCTCAGTGTGTGGCTGGAGCTGTCAGGTGTACAGAAACTGTGCAAGGGGCTGGAGGCCCTTCATAAAGATGTGTATTTTAACTAGGAGAGAATGAAAGAAATTTTTCAGTAATTTTGGAAGAAACATAAGAAAGGAGGGAAGCTAGGGCTTTTTTATTAAACATACAGCATACTTGGTTCTTCAGTGGCTTGGGTAATAAATAATATCTTGCTTTAACTGTTTACTTACGTATTTATTTTTAAATACATAATACATTTTAAAAAATTATAATATATATATTAAGTATATGCCTATGTATTTATTTTAAAATATTATATGTAGTCATCTTTTATGACACCAATATTACTGGTGGTAATTTAACTAGTAGTACAGCCTGTGAGGTTGATGGGAAGAATACCATTGTGGTATCACAGTAAAAGGTCAGAATGATTGATTCAGAAGCTTGTATGATTGAATTCTTGATACAGTGACATTAGTGTATGAATTTGGTTTTGGTGCTCCTAGATGGGTGAAGCCTATTCTGCAAAGTGATTGTTTTCATGAGGAGACCTCATGTTAGGCAAAATGGTTACTCCTGTGAAACTCTGCAGCACTTTGGGGAAAATGGGAGCTTTGCTGTACTGAGTTCCATCAGAAGTCTGCCTGGTTCTTTTCACCAGCACACTTAATTTTAAATAAAATGTCTGTTATAAATGTTTATTCATCTTTTCTCCTTTTGAGCACCACAAAAGGGATCCAGACGAAAAATATGCTAAGCTAACATCGAGAGTCTGATTAAATTTGGAAGATGCAGAGGCAGGACTCAACCAAACAATTCTTATTTTTGTGCTGAGTTATTTTACACTGTTTAGTTTGCAAGGTTGCTTTCTTGATAGACTGTAACATCTGCCAAAGCATAACTTTAATGAGGTCAGGACTGGTTTAGCCTTGACTGTAAATGGTTCCTACGTTATGCTCCCCTGCATTAGCTGTATCCTTGAGATGCATCCTTTCATGTAAAAGAGGTTCAGAGGACAGAATGAGAAAGAACAGACTATAAAATGAACATGCTAACAGGAATTTAAATTTTAGCCACCGCTGCTGTGTTGATATTGTGGTTGATGGAAAGTTACACTTGAGCATGCTCACTGCAAAAGTAGTTTCTGACTAAACAGGACTTTTGTATGAAAATAGGTGCTTTCCCCAGGAGGAGAGCCTGACCTACAAAGGACAGCTAAAGAACGAAGCACACAAATTTTCCTGGAAAAGCTACAGCAGTGTTTCCAAACTTTGACCAAAATATTTAGATTATTATATTCTCTTCATCTTTGTGTAGAATCCAACATTTTGCTTATGGCTACAGGTACAAACTGAATTCATATATTCACTGGAAGACTTGAGAATTAGATATAAGAATGCATATACATCATCAGAAACTAGGTAGCAATGAATTGAGTCAGAAGGGACTGCTGCGCACAATATTTTGTGCATTGCTTGGAGGGGCAGTTGGAGGGAAGACCAGATTTGGTAGTGAAAGGCTGGAAATGCTCTGAGGGATGAAGCTATCCATCATGAGGATAAAGTCCTGGGTATGTTGTATGAGTACTGACTTAGTAAATGGCTCCAGACTATAAATTTGCTTCTGCAGAAGCTTGCTTCTGTACAAATGTATAGAGAAGTCCTTTCCAGATATCTCAGGGCTTGTTCATCTTGTTAGATGAGCAACAAAATTTAGCACTTCTCTGAAGTTGAATGGGCTCTGACCCAGCAAATTATCTTGGATACAAAAGTCATCTGAATATTGAAATCAGGCTATGCTTAAATTCATAGTCTTTTTGCCTTATCTGCTTTCCCACCAGAGATTTTTCTAGGAATTTTTTTGTTGTTCTTGAAGTCAGCCCTGTCCGTCGTGCATTCTTTTGTAGGAAAGGCAGAAAAAAATTTCTGTGTGTCTTTACAAATAGCAAGAATTTTTCCTTTGGGAAGAATTGTAATAATGACTTTAAAGATATCAAAACTGGAAGCGGAAATTATGCTAAATGGTACTCAGGAATCACAGAATGGCACTGTTGATGTTGTAAAGATAAGTGAAATTGGCTATTTTCTGTAGTGGCCCCCTTTTGCAATTTAAACTTAATAGGCAATATTTAATTCTTACTGAAGATGAGAAAAGACTTCAGTTTGTTTTCAGAAAAAAAAAATATCAGGTGATGTTTGTCCATTCTATACAATTTAAAACTGACAAGTCACAGACTAGGGCGTCCTTCTAGTTGACAGTAAGTGGTATTTATGTTCCTCTGAGAGGAGATTAATCTAGATGATTTCCTGGGGTCCTTTTTAGTCCTTCATGTTCACAGTTCCTAGATGCTGACAGCAAGGGAACATTCAATCAGTTCAACATGAAGCTAAGTAAAAAATACTTAAAATTTTTTTGCAATGCATAATTAAACTCTATCATGTATTGCCCCAAGATATCATTGCAGACAGATGGCACACAGGCACCGAAAAAGTCTTAAAATTTTGTATATCTCTTCACAGTATTTACAGTTGCACTAGAAGTGGGAATTATAGAAGGGATATAAACATCCATACTTCTGCTGTTTATCAGATGGGAAGATGAAATAGAATTGGTTAGTGTCAAATTTTCTTATTTTAGAAAACCATACATTGTTGTATATGAGACAAATTGTCAAGGTTTATGTGCTAAATTCTGTGCTCTTTAATTGAGTAATGGCTTTTGCCTGGCAAAGGCCTATGGAATTCAGCCCAGTTATGTCTTTTCTATGTGAGTCTTTTTTCATGCAGTGCTGTCTGCTGCAAATTAGGAGGCATTAGTATGACAATGCAAGTCCTAAAAATTTACTGTTTTCATGGGAAATCTTATCTCTTGCCCATCATTAACCAGCAAACAGTGGTTCTCGTTCAGTATTCTATTCACCACTGAATAGTTCGACATGTCTTTAGCAGCTGTTTTAGCATTTTAGGTTTAAAAGATTCTGTGTTGCTGACAGAGCAATTGAACAGCTGGCTGACTGGCTGTACTTTGAACAGTAGTGTAGTTAGAGCACAGCTTTAGTGAAGTAAATAATAAAAAAATACTAGCTGTTAAGGGTAGTCTTGTTTGTGATAGAATGAAGAGCATGTTCCCATAAGTTTGGGAAGACAGAGATTTGTATTGCTGTGATACTAAAGCAGAACTAGCATTCATAGAAGATGTAAAAATTTTTTTCTGTGATGAATGCTTTGAAAAATCTGTTCAGAATGTTGCTAATTTACACTACTGGAATGAACAAATTTAGAGGTGATTTGTATGTACACCATTCATAGCGCATCTGAGTGCTGCATATGCTGAGCACCAAATTCCACAAAAGACATCAGGGCGTTGCTCCTTGACGAGACTCTTTGCATTAGGGAAAACACACGCTGCTGAGAGAAGGATTATTGCTGTTGAGAGAAAATGTGCAGACAAACCGGATGGGCAAAGAATAGATTTTCAGCCCAGGGCTTATTGGTAAGAAAAAAATGAGTCAGCTGTTTCTTAATATACTATATTGTATACTAATACAATCTGTATTAGGCTTAAATAACTTTATATTGTCTGAAGTGTGTAATAATTTCGATGACTTTAACATGTTGCCAGTGTTTAAGCTAACTTAATTGGTATAATCTTTTTAAATCCTTCAGAGCTATTCCTTCATCTTAGTGACTATTCCAGGAATCAGTCAGGGAATGTGTGAAAATACACCTAGGTTTTGAAGAAGAAAACTTCCACTGTAATTTCTGAAATTCTCTTCAGATCTTGGGAACCATTTCTGAGTCTAAACAAAGTCCTTTTTGTTTCTTTCCGGTATCATATTTTATTTGGATTTCTTTTTTTAATTATTATTTGTTGTAGGTAACCTAAAAGGAGTAGAAAGGCAAGGAGATCTGTTGCAAGGGTGACATATGCCTCATTGTGTATATGATGACATATGACCAAAATCTGGTTAGAAAGAAAAAAAGTGCTCTGGAGGGCTGTAAACAGGCAATAATATAAATATTTTTAAAGTGGAGGAAAAGCAGAAGTTCATTTTGCTCTTTTAAGCTTCTGTAGGAGTACTTCAGCTGTAGAAAAAATGGCTCAGTTTCAGTGGTTATTAGCCCAGAGAGAGCTGTCAATCACCTGACTCCCTTGAACTACCCTCTGCAGAGTCAATAACAGTAGTTGCCAGTGTAGTTGCCTATAATTTGGGGACCCAAACAGCTTTGGTTTGAAATTAATTTATAGAATTTTGCAATTTTTTTTTTTCCAGAAACATTCCCTTCTTCTGGTTTGAGGTTGGTTGAGAGGAAACAGGAAAACACTGTGCACATACGCATACTGAGGTGCACAGGTCTCCACAAAACCACACCCAGCAAAAGCTTCTGTAGCTTTCTGTCTGGGACATCATCTCTCCTAGATGTACCAACATAGCATGAAATTATCTTTCACAAATAGAGCAACCAGTTACTGTGAGAAGTGTGGTGAAAGCAGTGTGAGACACACAGCAGAAAAGAAAGGGAATTTTCAGCAGGGTCAGGAAAGGCATTCAAAGTAAGGAGAAATCAAAGTGTACCTTAAGGGCTGGAAAACATTTTAGCTATTCTAGAAAACACTTCGGCTTCCTGCTGCTTGATTTCTCACCAATAACACAAAATCCCACACTCTCATTGAAAACTGGAGACTCAGCAACTGCCTCTTTTCCCTAGCTTGTTCAGTCACCCACACTTCTGCCCATGGCTCCCAAGCACAGTAGGATTGGACATGCTCTTCTTCCCGTAGGGGTGCTGAACATGTGGCTCTGGATCCTGCTTTTGAAACTTGCTTGAAGAGAAATGCAACAGAAAGGAGGCTTGTTTTAGTAGCTGGCAGTGCAAAAGGAATGAAGGAGTTGTCATTTATTATTAGCTATTTTAATTATAAAAATTTCCTATAGCAATCACCAGACTTCTGGCTGGAATAATCCCTGTGTGATGGGTTTGGTTCATTTGTCTATACCTCCATGTGCTGTGCTATGTTCAGTAGTGTTTACAAAGCACTGGAATTCTGGGATGAATGTAGCCAGAAAAATATTACAGGTATTTCTGAAAGAACCAAGCATTTCCTTTTGAAATTGATGTGTTCAGTGCTTTGAAGTACCTTGAGAACAGGACTAGGATAAATTCATCATCATTAGGTTGTGGGGCACCTTTGACCACTGCAGCAAGGAACCACACTAAACTTAAACCGAGATTTTCTAAGCTCACATGGAGAAGTTTAAGTCTGCTGTAGCCAGTGTCTGTATTTACATTCAAATACAAATACTTTGGCTTTCTATGTCTTACTTGCTAGAACTTGCTAAAAAAAATGTAGTACCTTTAAAGAACTTGATCCATCACTTTTTTGTTTTGATCATCTGTAGGCAAATAAGGGTTTTTTTGTAGACATATGCAGTTAAAAATAATAAGATTCATTGCATTGCACAGTACCTGATGCCAGATAGTTTCACTGTTAGAGTTAAATGGGTATCTTAGTACTGATAATTCACTGCTATTAGATCCACTTGCATAAAGAGCCATTAGTACTAAGGAGTAATAATTAAAGTACTCAACAACAGAATTATTTTTATTAGGAGAGGAGAAAGAAAATGTATCATTACTACAGATGCTAAGAGGTTAATACTTGTAGTAGGACAGCTCTGCACAGCTTTCTGAAAAGAAAGGGAAAATTTTTCCCTAGAGGGAGCAGGAAAACTCTCTAATAATTCTATTCTTTAAATTTGCTGATGGCTATGCATAGTTAATGAAGTTAAATCAGGAAGAATTTTCCTTCTATTCAGAAGAAATAAAGCTCATAGCATAATAAGTGCATGACATATTTCTGGCTGAAAAATGTCCAAGAGATTTAGACCCATCTTCCCATATGTAGTAGGATTTAATAGCTTGTTCCTAAGTATCTTTTTCTAGTTCATTATTTCAAAAATATGCTCTTTTTAACAAAAAAAAAATAAAATCGTATTTGAGCTTAAAATTACAAGGAGTATTTGTTTTTCATAAAGACATAAAGTTGGAAGAGCCATTTTCCATACAGAATTTGATAATTATTCCAGGAATGTAGGAACATTTACAAAAAAAATGTTTAAAATTCTTAGTTAATTATATACTCTTGTATTTTATAATATAACTGGCTAACATCCTGATTTTCAAGAAGGGCAAGAAAGAGTACCCTAGAAATTACAGGCCTGTCAGTCTCAATTCAGTGCCTGGTAAAATCTTGAAAAAGATTATTCAGGGAGGTATTGAAAAAACCTCTAGGACAACTCAGTCACTGGTCACAGCCTACAGGGCTTCATGAGGGGAAAGTTCTGCTTGTCCAACCTGATTTCCTTCTACGACAGGGTAATCTACCTAGTTGACCTAGGAAATCCAGTGGGTATAATCTTTTTGGGCTTCAGCAAAGCTGTTGATGCTGTGTCTCACAGTGTCCTTCTGGGCAGAACGTCCATCCCACAGCCGAATAACCGCGTTACACAACGGGTGAGCAACTGGCTCACGGGTTGGGCACAGAGAGTTATAATGAGTGGGGTGACATCAGGCTGCTGTCTGGTCACTCGTGGGGTTCCACAGGGCCCCGTCCTCAGCCCAGTGCTCTTCGACATCTTCATTAACAACTTGGATGTAGGACTCAAGGGAATACTAAGTAAGTTTGCTGATGACACTAATTTGGGAAGCACTGTTGACTCCCTTAAGGGCAGAGGTCCTGCAGAGAGACCTGGACAAATTAGAGAGATGGGCAGTCACCAATCATATGAAGTTTAACAAGGTCAGGTGCCGGATTCTACACCTTGGATGGGGCAACCCTAGATGTACTAGAGAGCAGTGCCACAGAAAGAGATCTGGGGGTCCTGGTCATTGACAAGTTGAAACCGAGTCAGCAGTGCCCTGGCAGCCAGGACGGCCAACCGTGTCCCGGGGGACATCAGGCACAGCATCACCAGCTGGGCAAGGGAGGGGATTGTCCTGCTCTGCTGGGGCAGCCTCACCTGGAACATTGTGTGCAGTTTTGGGTGCCACAATGTAAGAAAGACATTAAGCTATTGGGGAGCATCCAAAGGAGGGCAACAAAGATGGTGAAGGGTCTGGAGGGAAAGCCTTATGAAGAGTGGCTGAGGTCACTTGGATTTTTCAGCCTGAAGAAGAGAAGACTGAGGAGAGATCTCATTGCAGTCTACAACTTCCTCATGAAGGGAAGAGGAGGAGGGGCAGGAACTGATCTCTTCACTCATGATGAGTGACAGGACTCAAGGAAGCATGAAGCTGAGTCAGGGGAGGTTTAGGCTGGATATTAGGAAAAGGTTCTTCACCCAGAGAGTGGTTGGGCACTTGTACCAACTCTGTCAGGCCTAGTGCTGTGGCCACCCATAGATGTGGTCACAGCACCAAGGGTGACAGAGTTCAAGAATTGTTTGACAATGCTGTCAGGCACATGGTGTGACTCTTGCGGATGGTTCTGTGCAGGGCCAGGAGTTGGACTTGATGGTCCTTCTAGGTCCCGTCCAACACAGCATAGTTTGTGATTCTATGTCTACAAATTATGTATCATGTGCTTTTTTCTAATTTGAAATTCAACAATGTATCTAAGTTGTCATCTATTTTAGACTAAGGCAACTTGTGCTTTAATACTTTCAGAAACCTTACTAGTTGACTATGTCAAACTATTGAAAGAATTGGTGGAATAAGTGGAGATAATGATCCCTGTAAATGACCTTGAACTGTGAAGCCGTAAATAGACCATAAATGCCATTTTCAAAATATGGCATGAAGTTTTATTCTCATTATACAGTATGCATGTAACTCCCAGAAGTGAGTCAAGCAGAGATGATACATTCCCAGACCAGCTTTACCATGAGAACAGAATGGGAAGTGAATTATAGTTTCTTCAATTATAATCTCTTAATAAGATATACGTGACAAACTGATTTATACGTGAAAAACTTAAAATGCTGACTTGTTCCACTTGAACTGCCACACTTCATATTCTCACATTTAATGTTTTCACATAAACTTGTTACATTTTCAGTAATCCCTACTGAATCCCTTTAATTGCTACATGGAAGAAAAACAAAAATGTTACTTCAGAAAGAACTGATAAAGCACTACACTTTGATTCAGGTTCAAATCTTTTCATCTAGGAACAATGAAATTTGTTTAATGACGATGTAATTGCACTTCGTTCTGGTAACAAACAGTACCTGGCAGGAAAATGCTGTCTGTATCCTTGTGATGTGTGGTATGCAAATGCTGTCCCATTCTGGCTGCTTTTTGAAGCTCTCAGAAGAGCCATAAGGAGTAAACATTTTCTTTCACTTCTGCTGCTAGGTCTATACAACCTCGGTCCAGTGGATATTTCCAGGCTCTTTTCTTGCTTGTCCTAAAATAAAGGGAGATATAGAGGTGCTGAATTGCTTGGAACAACTGCGCAAAACTTGAAGGGACTGCAACAGAGGGGTACGAGGAAGGCTGCATGTGAGTATAACATGAACAAGAATAGGAGACAGGGAAATTACAGTTGTTTTCTTTCTGGACAGCAACTGTGGGAAGGCAGATAATTCGGGTGCAACCTATAGGAGTAATTTAACAGAAACCAACAGAAAAAAGCTGGGTTTTGATGTCTGGGTTCCTCAAAAAATACTGAAAGCTCTGGGAAACAAGTTATTGCAATTTTATGTGCTTTTGTACAGGAATGGCCACATATTCTTTAGTGATTTATTTCTTGTATCTTTCCCTGAGTTCAACACTAGTGGAATAATATATTCAAATATATTAGCTCAATTAATGATTTCCTGCTCTAAGTTTATACGAATAAAAACTCACTGAGAATTATGAATTGACTCAAATCCTAATATAATTTTAATTTGAAATGTGAGTTTCAGCACCCAGTAACTTGTTTCCTTGCCAACAGTAACTACGATCTCTCCCTTACAGCTCGTGTGTCTGTGTATAGAAATACAATATAAGTCTTCAGTAACAAAGCAATAAAGAAATCAAAATGGATAGACAGATCAAATTATACTCCACTCTGAACAGAGCTGAAGCAATCTGCTCTTATGCAGCAGGCTTTGATTATAACTCTAATTTCTTCTTCACATAGTCTGCCTCCTATATTAATGTGTCAATTCAAGTACTCTTTACTCTTGTCCTACATTTGACTAAAAAAGAAAAAAAAATCACATCTGGGCTATATAATTTTAGAATAGGCTCCATTAGTAATGGTGACCTTGGTTGACCTTATTTTTTGTTTTAGAAATGTGCATATCACATAGCCAAATGAGCTAAAGACCCATTTTCTAGGAGAACTTAGAAATGAGAGCGTAATGTTAGTGAAAAGAGAGTGAGCCTGATCTGAAATCAGTGTGTAACATTCAATCATACAAGAGGGTAGGGAGAACAGGAGGCATGCATAATCCAGCAGATGTTAGTGGCATGCAATATTCAAAAACTTCTCTGCAAGTAGTATGGATAGAGTATCTTCACTTACCACACTTCCCCTTACCTTGAAATATATAGGAAAGAATGTGTAGCTCAGTGTAATGATCAGACTGAATACAGGAGAGAATTTATATATGTCTATTGTGCACCAAACCTGCACAACTTTACGGCTCCAACATGGTAGAAGTTGCACTGGGACATACAGTCTGCTATGCTTGTTTAATTCCTGATTTAGACACCTGAAATCCTGCGCTTCCCATTCCAGGATGCTAATGATCAAAAAAGGTGTTTTGTATGCAAATTCAAATAATTGCTTTCATGATCCTCAGAAAATAAATACTGTCCACACTCGTGAAGATGAGGAGGCACATCTTTAAAAGCCATGAAAAAGATTTTGTCTGCAGATGTTTGTAGAGGAATGGTTGAGGGGTTTGTTTTTGTTTTCGTCTTCTAAAGAGTCTAATCAGACCTACATGGCTTAGAAATAAGAAGTGCAAACAAGTCCAGAACAGATGTCAGGTCCCAGTTTTCCCAAACATTCAGGTTCTGTTATTCATTGCTGTATTGTGGATTCCTGTGGGATTTAGGCCACCAAAATATGTTTCTTTACTGATGTCTGGGAGCCCTTCATGCACTGAAAAAGTTCTGCCTTTTTTCCTTTTTGAGTAACTTTAACCTTAAAAAGAAATTAGTTCATTAATAAATGAAGAGGAGTGAATTAATTATGAATTGAAAATGGCAAAGATTGAGATTCTCTGCAAAATTTCTTTGTCATATATGCACACACAAACTAGAAATAAGGAAAGGTCATACAGAAATAATTTTAGGGGAGGACAAGGGAGCAAGTGAGGAAACACTTGAAGAAACAGAGCCTAGGGGATTTTCTGCTCTGGAGAATTTATGGCATTTAGTTTCGGGGTGAACACTTAACCTGTCACTTGCTTGAAAATGGAAGAAAACACACCTGGTTCTACTGATTAGTAAACTGGGAATAGAGAAGAAAGGGGTAGAGGCGGCAAGATAATCATGAGCCTTCCATACATTTAACTTCTGCTTCTAGAAGCATAATAGAATTGTAGCAAAACCCATCCCTCTAAGCATATAAAACAGTTTTGAGCAGGAATTATTATGATTCTTGTAGAAGTTGTTTTTTATCAGGCATGTTCTGAATTGTTCTTTTGAAAGTACAGTAGAAAATCAGTGGCTGTACAGGCTGCAGCAGATGAAATAAAATATCTTCAGATTTAATTTCAGAGTTTTATCTCATTCTATGAAATCAGCTGACAAAAATTAATTCACATTTACTTGAAAAGAGTAATACCACATGTTCCAAAAAAGAGCTGAAGGACTACCAGATGTATTAAAAATAACAATATGTCAAACAATGTATCTATTTAATGACCTGTTTTAGGGACTAATAATTTAGCAGCATAAGTAACATATTTCTTATGGAAATGGTAAAACATATCCATGAGTTCCAAACATACAAAGTAAATGGTAGGGAAAACATTGATTTAGAGTCAAAAGATTGGATATACAGGCAAAAAAAAAAAGCAGTGACAAAATGGAAAGATGTCTGTTAAAACGGGTGAAATAATTTTGTAATTACTATAGACACAATAAAATATAACTTATCCCTCTCAAGAGTGTCCTTAAAAAGGAAAGAAATGCACAGGTGAAGGAAAGAAAACCTGTCCAGAAACAGTCTTCTCTATTTTGCCATTTTGGCCTTAGGGTTTGTATTATTTATTATGTTAATTCCACAGGCTTCAGAGAGCTTTTTTTCCCATAAGCGGAATGCCTTGAAAAAATATCTTTGGAGGAAACTGTGAAGTTTCCCTCCTCCAAACCATCTCAATTGAAGACTTCATCACAGAATCTGTCCTTACGTGGTTACAGATGAATCAGGCTTTGCTGGAGAGTGAATTACCAGATACATAATCAGCTTAAGGTGAAGAAGAGCAACAGAAATAGATGGAGTGACATATGGGAAAAGATAAAATGGCGTTAAAAAATGCATAGCTTCGCTGCAGAAATGACTTCATCTGTGATGGGCTTTGACGATAGTTTGCAGCTATTGGGAAAAGTGTGAAATAAAAAGAAAAAAAAATTGTGTGAAACTTAGAGTATTTTTGTTTACACCAAGATCGAATTCAGCCATATGCTTTCTGTAGAGGTGGCTGTACATTCCTTTCAGCCTATATCCACTAGATATTTCAACAGTTTGTGCTCTGTGAATAAAGAGGGTATACAGACCTAATATTTCACTCGCTCTTTGCCATCCATATCTCTGCCCAGATCACATGTTTATAGGTTGTGGAAGATTGTTATCTTCATTCAACAGATAGGAAGGCTTCCAGTGTGGCTGCAGGAGCATACAGGTATCCCAATGCAGGCTTGTGCATCACCTGCAGAGCCCAGTGGAAAGCCATGCCAAGACTATGAACCATGGTATACTGGAAAGAGCTGAATTGCCTAAATTGGCTTATAAAAGTTTACACCAGAAGGGTGTGGCAGGGCAGGGAATTGAACCTGCTTGACTCCTCACTTCCCATGTTGATGTGTCATACTTCCTCCCTCTCTTTAGTGAGACGTGGTTTTATTTGGAGATCGCCATGGTGGGAAACACTGCTGTGGTATGAAAGGAATCCTATCCTGTGAACAGAAATATCACTCAATTCAGCACTTTTACAAACAGGATTGGGTAAGCAGTTAATCTGAGGTGGTAAGTAATCCTATTCCTATGATGAAACCTCATTTTCTCCAAAAGGAACACAGATATTTTAGCACCTGCAAATCTGTTCATTTCATTGTGAATGCTGCACTAAACTACATGACGCTGTGGTCAAAACTGAATCAGTTTCAAATAATGTCTGCAGTGTGGCCAAAACCTTCCTGCTTTACCTTCAGGCTTCCCTTCTTCCTGCTTTTTCCTCTCAATTGTTATAATTTTGGTGGTGTGTGACACTGGTGGTTGTTTTCTCAGTGGTGCCAGGTGGTCACCTTTCCATTATGGCAGTTTTAGTTAAGAGTCAGCTTCCTGGTAGCTGGATGTCTTTTCCTATTAGTTGGCTGTTGCTTGTTAATGATTGAGCTGCTGCTTCACGTTTACCGCTTTCTTTTCACAGCTCTCATCTTGTTTCTCCAGCTGACATGTCAGTAGACTCCCTGACAACATTAAGTATCTCCTTGTGTTACCTCTCCTCCTCTTGCTGCTTCTGCTCTTTCCTGTGCCTGGCACTCTGGTTCTTGTTCATTGGGTTTATTGTTTGGAACAGAAATCTGCATACCCTTGCTGCCTTTACTTCTGAGTTTTTATTGAGCTAAAACAGAACTTTATGTTCTGTTGTATTGTTGGCCTTAAGATCTAGAATTTTACTATAGATAGGTGGGCTATTTTGAATTTTTTATTGCATATTTATTGTACATAGTAAGGTAATGGATAATTCTGGGTACACCATGGTGGTTAAATTATGTATGTTTTATTTGGGCAAATGATTTGGACATTTTTAGAGTTTCTGTTCTTAACCAGCTCTCTGTGAATTTTATTTGTTAATGGTGTTAACAAAGACTTGAGACTGGACTTTATCATCTATGTCAGAAATGCAATATAGGTAACATAATTAAGCTTCTTGATAAGGAAGCAAGATCTGTTTTCAATTGAAAAATATAGGTTAATTAGTATGGAATGTAGATCAGAGACACTGCACAGCAAGACTTTTTCAAATTCTGATCTTCAGAAGTCAATACGTATTTTTCTATTGACTGCCAATGAACGAATGAATGCTGTGTTTTACAAAATCAGACTTTAAAGTAGGCTGCTACTACTGTCAAATCTTTTAGAAAAAGAACTGAAGCCAGAGTATTTACCTCAGTGGAGAGCATTAGTCATGCATTAACGGGCTTCTCTAAAAATTTGTATCTGTGTCACACAGTTCCATTTTTGTCAAAAAGGGCTCTGTGCTTGCCCCTTTAGGAAGGTGTCCTAAAACTATGACTGCTTCACGTATGCTTATAATTATTTCTGTTCTGAGGAACAGAATAACTCTTAGACCACTAAACAGCTTTTGCCTTTACATGCATGGACCATGTTTGTGAGATTAGCAACATGAGAGAAAATGTCCTGGGATATAGTGATTTTTTAAATTTTATTTATTTGAATTTCATTAATATTGTATGTGTACTTTATTGTATTGCCACTATGTATAGTAATAATATGACAGCAATAGCTTATACTAAATTATTTCAAAACCCTGGGTTGCAAGGGGTCTGCAGTAGCACTGTCTCCAGTGCTTTCCTGATCACCAGCACGTGACTAAAAGGTTAAAATCATGTGACATGTGACATCCAAAACCAGTGCAGCTGTGGGACTTGGATGATAAAGCCATCTTTGATTGTCTGAGCCTCAGTTTTGAATTAGGCACTAAGCCAGAAGGAACCTTATGACTTATGCTAGAAGCCAGGGTGTTTTTTATCTTGAGTCGGTGGGTACCAGCCCATGACTTGGACATTGGATAGTTGTGTTCCTCTCACCTTTTTTTGTCCCTTTTCATGATTCAGACTGCTTGGCTCTTCCCATCCTATGCAGAATAAAATGTCAGCTATTCTTTTGTGCTGTTCCAGAGCTTTACCAAGATTCAGTGCTGTCAGAGCTGTCTGCAGTCATTTGTGTGGGAGGTGTGTGAGGGGACTTACGCATTAACTGTGCTGAAATAATTGCTGTATTTGACTTGACTAATAAGTGGTATTTTTTGCCAAAAAAAAATTCTGGACAGGGGATAGAGGAGTATTTTACTCATTTAACTCTGTATTCAAGAATTCCACAAAGATGAAAATATAAAATGCTTTGATGAAAAGAAGCAATTACTCCTAAAAGATGTAGGAAGCACTATTTATGAAATAGGCACCATTTGTTATGATTTTTTTGTGCAAAGTTTAAACTCAGAGTACTGAAGTCTTTGGAGAATAAAATGTTAAGTAATTCTGCAGTCTTATTTTTTTTTAGATGCTGCAGTTTCCCTGTGTTGCCATGGTAACATACTTTCTGTATAATTGCCAGGCTGCCTTACAGTGATGCAAATAAGTAAAGAAGTTGTCACATGGCATGACCTAGGCTTATATTTGAGTGGAGATTTACTGCCCACAGAGCAGCAATAACACCAAAGATATCTGTCACCTGCAGGATAAGGAATTACATGTTGCTGAAGTGCTGCTGAAACAAATGGCAGTGAATATGAAGTGCGGGGACATGCTATTATGCAGAAGGACTAGAAGCCCTCCCCCAAGCCTGCTCCTGCTGAGCTTATTTTTTCTTATGCTTTACATGAGTGGAGGATCAGAACTTTTACAGCTAACACCAGCCCTAAGCATGTTATTTAGGAATTTAATTTGTCTTGGAGATACAAGAAGTCTGGAGCAAAGAGATTTGCAAAGAAAGAGTTATAGCTCTTACCAGAAAAATCTGGCCTCTTCTCTGAGATGAATTAGTACTGGGATCCAAAGAACTTCTCTCAAAAAGGGGTGAAAAAAGTGGAAAATGGTGGGAGGGGGAGGAGAAAGGGGAAAACAAAAGGGAACAAAGGCATTAACAAGTTTTCCTTAGTTTCTGTTTGATGAAGGCAGCACTTACATCTTGCACACTTCTTTTGATGTGAATCACAAATCCCAGTGGTTCCTGGGAATACCTCCCTACAGGAATCCTTCTCTTGGCCAAGCTTTCTGCCCTCAGTCCTCACTGTATTGGGTTGTGTTGCTCCATAAGGAGGAAAGAACTGGAGTAATATCTGGCAGTATCTTGGTGATGAGCCCTGGGCATTTCTGACAAGCAATCTGAGAGTGCTTATCACCACATTCAGCTCAGGCTAAAAATAAGTTTCTTAAAATACAAATTTTAAAACATAAAAGTCAGAAAAGAAATAAAAAACCCCAAACCAATAAGCCACCAAAAAGTGCAGTTCTGCATCAGTCTTGGCACTGTAAGTATTCCCTAGTGTCTCCAAATTACCCATTGTTAGGCCACAGTAAGTAGCTCAGATGTTCTGTATACCATTTGCTCAGAGGTTTTCCTCTTTTATTGGACCTCTTTGTTCCTTTGTTAAGGATGGATTCTGCTAAAGCTCCCTTTTTCACTGCCTCAGCATCTCTGCTAGGATAGGTGCTGGGGGATTACCCTATTTTGTTGGGGTTTTAAGCAGTATTTTCTGTAAGACGTTCTTTTGGTCTTTGTTAAAACCGTATTGTCCCTAGAGTGAGTTTCTCTCATTGTGCTCAGTAGACTTCCTTCTTGGTTTTCTTATGCATGGCTGTGAACTTCCTCTCTTGTGAGGCTACTTGAACACTTGTGGTAAAAATGATGGTTTCTTATCCCTTGGTACCAGAGGTTAAGTTTATTTTCCCTTTCCCTCCAAATTTGCCTCTAATTAATTAGAATTGTAGCAACCTCACACAGATATTTCCACCGTGTTCCCTAATTAGTCTTCCTGGCTTCAGACTCTTTCTTCAAATTATTTTAAGGCTGTAAGAGAACTTCATCTTCCTAGATTAGGAGGAGGATTCATTGTTCATGCACAACAGAGAGTTTGTGACTTCAAAGTTCACATTAGCTTCTTTCTCAGAGACCATATGTGATGAAACAGTAAAAATAAAAAATCTGTCTGCTGCTTTCTGTTTGTCTGGGAAAGGTCTTATCATTGCAATATGTATAATTGTAAATTGTGAGTTATTATGGATACATCATGACTGTTTTCTCCCTGTAAAAGCAGATGTAGAATAAAAAACCAGAAGTGTAAACTAGGCGAGCTACTATACATAAAACTACAGGATAGATTCAAATTGCACATAGCCCACAGCCTCATGGGAAGCATAATAATATTTTTTCCTCTTTCTTTTCCCCCCTTTCTTTTTTTTTTTCTCTTTGAGGAGAAAAGTATGGCAATTGAATAGCTGTATTTCAAATCATGATTGGATTTCAAGAGTAACTTTTTGCTTTCACAGTACAGTTGGTCTTTGTACTGTCCTTTTTTCAGGAATGGGTTATGGATCCAGCTGGACTGGCAGAATGCAAAAAACAATGCCTGAGCATATCTGACAGAGAATATTACCTAAGAAAAACCGTTATCCAACCCTCCTACACAGGAACTGTGAAAACATCGCTATAAACATTCTGAGCATGCAAACTGAAGTCCATAGACTTATCACTGACACTCATGACAGGATAATTCAATTTTTATTATTCAGGACACACAGCTATATTAAAATCAGATTCTTCCTTTTTACTCATTTTAGAACTCTGATGTTTAAAAAAATGTACTAATTGTCACTGAATAAAAATGACCATTTCCATATTAATTCTCTATTAGGCTTGCTTTAAAACTCTGGTTATTTTAAATGTAAGAGTTACAAGAAAAAAAATTGTCTTTGAAGTTTATGTACATGCCACCATTTAATCAGGAAAATCACTGCAATTCAGAATCATTCTCATTATAATATTTTACACATCCCATTAAAAAGAATGTGTAATTTGTTTGAAGGAGGAATGATTTTGTTGTTGTCTTTATAATGGCATGTTGGTCTACCACTTGTACCCAATGCTAGTAATAAAGATAATAGTCTATGATTGCTGTGTTCAATAAAATGCTTGTAAATGGGAACACATAAAATTATTGTGTGAACCTCAATAAGGTAGGTGAAGGCTTGCTTTTATGAGTCTGTTGGGGGAAAAAAGTGAGTATTTCAAACACAACACAGGAATTTTAAATTGCAAGCGAAGTTTCTTTCCTTCCCTTTCTGAATATATTCTGTTTTGCCCTTTTTCACATTCTCTCTATTTTGTTGTCCATCCTCTGTTGTTCAAATGAGCCACTGATACTTAAAATCCCAAGGGAAAATATGAGACATTTTCAACTTATGCCAGCTCTTTTTTCATCCTCAAAACACCAGCAAAGAAATACTCTTCTCTCCTTACTATTTCTGAAATAAAAAAGGACAACCAAACAACCCAACTGTTATTTATTTTTTCACTTTGTTAAATCAGCTAAATTTCTATTAGTCATAGCATTGAAAATCATGAGGAAAGCTATGGATTTCCACCCTGAAAATTGCACCAATATTTTTTTAGGTATCTTTCTATGGGACTTCACTGTATGAGATCCACTCTTAGGAACAGAGTGCCCAGACACACACACAAAAGAAATGTGTGTGTTTGTCTCCCGCATCACTCTGGTTCTGCCACTTTTATGAGATAAATGCAGAACAGAAACCCAGAACCTCAGGAGTTCTTGCCCTGCTGTTCCTATCAAAGTGCTATTTAGTCTTGGGCATATTACGATGATAGCTTGTTTCTGCACTTGTAACCCCTTCTGCAAACTGAGCAGGAAACTATTTCTTACAAAGTTGTCTCCCTGGGGTGTCCTAAGGATTAATTGCTGTAAGTGCAGTTCCTGGAACACATAAAGTTCCCTATAAGTATCCATCATTAAATGTTATATCGCCTCAAGTACTTAACCACATTAGTTTTTCTTACTTAAGTAGCCCCCATGATAGCTGTTCCTATTAATTATTTTTACTATTTCGCATTATTCTTAAACATAAGCTAAATGGCTTTGGCCTTGAGAAAGCAAATTCACCAGACAGCTGCTTTCTTCTGTATTTAAAGTATACATACCACTGTCTTTTTTCATTACTTTACTCACTTATGTTCATCTTTGTCAATGAATTTTTTACTCCAGGGATTTTCTGACTCTTACTTTTTGTATTAGGGGAAATACTTTAAAATACTGGAAGTAAAAGATTTGCACATCCCAGTAGCAGAGAAATTAAGTAGAAGAGAATCAAAAAGCATCACACATCCTTGCAACTTGCAGAGGTTTCTGTACCAGTTTGAAGAATGAGAAAGCAAGATGTGGCAATGAAGACTTCAGGAAGCTATGACTTGAGCTGGCATGCAAAAAATAGGTATGTTTTTTAAACCAATTTAATTAACTTCTAATTAATTTAGCATCCAGTTAAAATTTTGCTCAGAAGGCTGTTCTTAAAGCTCACTCCTTATCAACCATTTTTCTATTCCTTTTATTCACTAGAGCTGCCTCCTCTCTTCATGTGTAGTCTTACATATGCAGAGAGAAATTTTCTGTCCTGGAGTCCTGTAGGCAAAGGTTTCCATTTCCTCAGTTTTTCTGATTTCCTATTAGTATGCCTAGTGTATGTACAAAGGTGTCTAAACATAATTAATACGTTTTCCAAAACCAAGTCAACCTGTCCTCTTGTCTCCACTCTTTCCACTAAACAAGTGCAGTGGCTCCCTCCATTAAGTAAAGAGAATTTAAACAACTCATTTGGTTTAATCTGCATAAACAAACAGGTAGAGAGACCTAATGTGATGATCTAAATTAATTCCTCAGCAACAAGGAAGGTGCTTCATTCTTTCTGATGATGTGGTGCATTCCTATCTTCGGGAGTTTCTTTGTTTCATTCCCCTTAGCAATTTATTTTGTAGTATTAGCAATGTCAAGATAACTCCAAATTTAGGAGTCTTGTCTCTCTCTGTATTTAAAATAAGTAAATACATTGGTAAATGTCATAGTGAAGCTGATAAATACTTAAGACATTCATGGCTTGATCAAGATAACCCTGGTTCCCGCTGTATATTAAATGTTCCAACCAAGATGTATTCCATATCTTCCTTGTCTTAAGAAGCATTTCATAGGACTAGAAAGTAATTAAGACTGTATTTCTCATATGTCTAAGCATGTTCCTTAGCTGGGGGATACAAGCAGTTCTATTGACTCCACATTCTTATCTGTAGTCTTTAATTTGAGTACCTTGCTGAATCACAACAAATTATGAAGATGCTCAAAGGGAAGAAAAAGTTCATTTGCTCTAAATGAAAGAATATACAAGATACATTTTGATTTTGGGAAAAATTTGCAGTCCTTTTCCACTCAACAGAAAAAAATTTCAATGTATTGCACTTGCAAGTACCAAAGGGATATTAAGGACTTATTACTTTCAAATTTAAAATCTACCTTTGATTTATCTTAGTTCAAAGCCTTGGAGCTGTAATAAATTTCTGAATGACCTTATCTGGCTTCTGATATGTCCTTGGCAAGGACACATATATGAGGCAAATTAAAATCTTGGACATTCTGTAGCAGAACTCTTATCCTGGGATTCTGTAAATAAATATCTTGCTTATGAATTTAAACTAGCCTATACTCATGTATCAACCTATTCATGTCTCAGAGTATGACAAAATGTTGAGAATATGAAGCTACCCAGAAACTGAAATCACAGGTGTTTGGTACACCAGGGATCACAACCCACATTTTTCTGTACAAGCAATTATACACTACTATGCAGCCAATGCTCAAGGTTCAACAGGAGAACTTCCACACTCCTAGACCAAGAGTCTTAATTACTCAGAAAAGAACCTGAAATTAATCTTTCAAATTAATCTTTAATTCTTGCATGGCACCTTAAAAATTGCACTATATGTACAATTTTACTGCTGTCAGATCACCTTCTTTGAGTGGGAATATGGCTTTCTTGTGGCAAGCTAGCAGCTGACTAAAAGAGCATGCAATTCACTGTTCTTCAACAAAATGTTAAGTTACAGATTTAGAGGCAGTTCTTGGATCTCTGGCTAAATTAGGTTTTCCTGTAGGAACCTATATGGATTCCAAACATGTTCATATGTAATAGCAGAAGTTAAATACGTGAGATAAAGATTTTGGTATCATGAATCAGAATTGGTACATTATTTTTGACTTTAGAGTTTGAACTTATGCAAATTTATTAAAGAATATTCCATTGATTTTGAAGGGCACTGTAATGGGGTGATCTGTCCTCTGTACACATAACGGCATCTGGGACCAGCCAAACCTGTTAAAGACCTGCTATTTCCAAGAAATAAAATTCTGTGAAGCACTACCAGCTGGGATGGTGGAAGAAAGAGAATACAAGTTGCCTAATGTTGTGATTATCTGCCCATTGAAGAGCATGTTTTCATAACAGAAGAAAGATTAAGATAAGGACAAAACTTGTGATGACTTACTCTTCAAAGTACTTTATGCATAAGTTGGGGTCAGAGATGATGCATTATGTGGATTCTGTCTAATGGAACACTGTTTTTTAAGTATTATAAGTTTTGATGTTAGAAACTTCTTTTCCTCTCGTGATTTACTCATCATAGTGGTTCACAAACTGATGACAATGATCATATATCACCCTTTAGGCACAGAGACACTCTGGAAATGTGGATTTCCTAGCTTCTTCTTAAGAGAAAAATATATTGAAAAGACAAAACAGAGAAGATGGGAGTATAGTTCTTAACGGTATATTTCTTAGGACGTCAGCAGGAGAGAAATTATGATTATGAAACTTAGGGTTGACTTCCCAAATAGCTTTGTCCTTACAACTTATTATGTCTGTCTCTGAAACTCTCCCTCTGAGGCAGTAATGACTTGCATTTGGAGTCTGAGATACATCTACCAATAGCCTGGTAGCCTTAAAAAGCCCAATGCATTCAATTGTTTGCATTAACAAGGAAGTGCAAACAGATTACATGTGATCACCCATTAGGCTAAAAATTTCTAAAAGCAAGCAAAAAACCTCAGGTGGCTGATGCTTTTGAATAAATAATATAGAAAGATTGTGAACCACTCTGGTTCAGTTATGGTCCAGCTATTTACTAAGTTTACAAAAAATGGATGTCATGACACCTTTTGGGCACAAAATCCATTCTGGAAAATTGATATTTTTCTGATCCTTTTGCTCTTGGGTGCACTGGAAGGCATCCTATCCTGTGGCGCTTTTTTTGTCACAATAGATGAAATAAGCTCTTACTCTTCATGATTTTTTTCCCCGTCTGTTGTCTAAAAATAAATTTGCTGCTTTTATCTTGTATACAGCTTTCCTCAATCTTGTACTCGCTTCACAAATGTGGGCCAAATAGAGCAAACTCAAGATAAACAAAGCCAGAAATGTACACATTCAGATTGAAAATGAATCCTCTTTCTGCAAGGTATGGAGTCCTCTCCTAAAGCTGCCAGAATTAATTGAGTCGATGGTTACATAGAAGCACAGAATATTCTGAGTTGGAAGGGACCCACAAGGATCATCAAGTCCAACTCCTGGCCCTGCCCGGACAATCCCTGAGTCACACCATGTGCCTGAGAGTGTTGCCCAAACACTTCTTGGCCTCTGTCAGGCTGGTGCTGTCACTACTTCCCTCGGGAGCCTGTTCCAGTGCCCAACCACCCTCTGAGTGAAAAACCTTTTCCTGTTACCTGACCTAAACTTCCCCTGACTCAGCTTCATGCTGTTTCCTCGAGCACTGTCACTGGTCACCAGAGAGATCAGTGTCTGCCTCTCCTCTTCCCCTCACGAGGAAGGTGGAGACTGCGACGAGGTTTCCCCTCAGTGTCCTCTTCTCCAGGCTGAACAGACCAAGTGACCTCAGCTACCCCTCATACAGCTTCCCCTTAGGATCTTCCTAGGTGAGATTCTGTCCTGATACTAGGCTGAAAAGAAATTTCACTGTGGTTAGCCAGTGGTTAATGAGAAACAAATTCTTCAAATAAGAAGTAAAAAATATGACCTGATAGGTAAGTTCCTTTATACACAACAGTTTGTGAACACATAATTAAACACTCATTTGACTGTGGGCTTGATTTATGGCAGACCAACTCAGGAATATACAATCAAGTTGCAGTCTTGTCTATTTAATTGACTGATGAGAAAGTAACTTGTTGTAATTTATTGAAACTGAAAGCAACAAATATTTTCAAAGTGTTATTATTTGTCTTGGGATATGGATTATAAAATATGCAAGATGACCCTCATTTCTTGTGGGATTCTAAGACCCAGGCTACTTTTCATGCATGGCTTCTTTTTTTTCCTCCAAAGTAAATCTCAGCCTTTCTTTTTCAACAGAGGTTCAAAATATTCAGGCTTGAAGTCTTATACATTGGGAGCACTCAAACTGCTTCATTGTCTATTTTTCTCAAGATTACCATCACTTTCTCCCTTTCCCCAGAAAAAAATATGGCTGCTAATGTCATCTCCCTTCACTGTATCTGTGAATATATTGCTATTACTCTTTCTTGGAATCTCCATATCCACTGCTTTCCATATCAACATCTAGAGCATTTTTAAAATGGAATAATAATAAGAAAAATCATCACCATTCTTCATTTCTTAAGATATTTGCAAATGTTAACTAAAATCCTTTGTGCAAGCTTTTTATTATATGTGTATGTAAGGTTATGACCATTGAAGAAATTGTTCAGTCAAAAAAAGCCTCAGAGCAGAAACCATATATCTGTTGGTGACACGAAACTTACTGTGTTGTATAAGTGAACACCACACAGTATCACAGGGGCTTCATTGCAGAATATTGCTGTATGTTGTTCAGTTACAGATAATAAATATAAATATGGTATCTAGAAAGAAGTAGCTGAAGGACATACTATATTTATTTGTGATCTTAGAGAAAGGTACAGAGTAATATATTTGCTACTGTCTTCGCCTTTTGAAAGAGATTTGGTGCTGAGGCATTATTTTTACTTTGAAAACTTCCTTCTTAGAAAAGATTTCATTATTAAAAAGCCATGTTGGTAGAGGACAGCCCTCCTACTGGCTGCTTTCCTAAATCAGAATGGCTGAGTGTGCCTCATATGTCTTGGCAGTGAGGATGCCTTGCACCACTACCAGAGAAGTTGTGGATGCCCCATCCCTGGAGGCGTTCAAAGCCAGGTTGGATGGGAGCAACCTGGTCTGATGGAAGGTGTTTCTCCCCGTGGTGGGAGCATTGGACCTAGATGATTTTTAAGGTCCCTTCCAACCCAAGACATTTTTGGGTTCTATCATATGCTAGAGCTCAATGAAAAATTAGCAGCAGAAGCACCTCTGGTGGGAGATGGGAGAAGTGGGAAGGCATGACTAGGAAAATGCAACAATGCAATCTCAAGATAAAGTTAAAAAGCATCTTTAGGGAAAGATCCAAACAAGGGGAGCAATAAAATGTCCGGCATGATGGCAGCAGGGATTAGCATTGCCTAGCAGCTATTTATTTTAGTGTTATACAGGAATTATAGCTGTGTGGCAAACCATGCACAGGGAGCAATTAGTGGATAAAAATAACATAAATCCAAAAAAGGTGGTTGGAATCCAATCTAACTTCAGAAACTATTCTTTGTCTAACTAGCTAAATTGAATCAGCTATTAATAATGCAGTGACCTTCTGAGACATTCAGCTTATAGAAGTGATTTACTCTTGATATGCCCAGAAAGCAGTGTTCTAAAAGTATAAGCAAAAGTTTCAGACTACAGAGGTTTCTTACTGCTTATGTACTTATGGCTCCTTTATTGAAAAGGAAGCAGCATGTATATGCTGGGGTCTTACTTTTGACATGAGATTCAAAGTAAGACTGGATAGACATCACATCCTAAGAAGTAGAAAGTGTTCCAGCTTCAAATTGACTCATGTATCTAAATCTATTAATTGTATTTTCAGGTCTTAAGGAATAAATCTTTCTTGTGTCAAAATGTAGGTATGAAATAGTAGATATTGTTAGGTCCAATGAATCTCTGCTGAAAAAAAATCTTCTTGGCTGACAGTATGTTTGGAAGTACAGCTGAGCCTGTCAAATAGCTGATGGCTGACACAAAGGCCAGTTCTGCTCCTCCTTCTGCCTCCCAGTTAATCACCTTCCTTTCTGGGCTCCAGCACAGCCTCACCACGATGGGGTCCTGTTCAATGGTTAATTATTCAGGGACCTGAGCTGACAGAAGTTAGGGTACTGTCGTGTAGTTTAGGGTTTGAAACTGGTTCACTGCAAGTGAGACAAATGCTAAGGAAATAGTGTAAGGAGAATGTTGGGATCACTTGACTGCAGCTGGGGGTTAGTTTCCTTTAGCTGGAATATGAAAATGCCTCTTACTTGCATATAAAAACATATACATGTACATAGACACAAATATAACAGATTATACAGAAACAGTAAAGAAACAGCTGTGTCAGTAGAACTGGACATGAGATGGACATAGCTTCTCTGCCTTTATATTTACTGACAAATGTTGTCACCTTCCTTTTGCTATTTTCTTCCTCTTCTCCCCTAGGACTGGCACATTTTCGAGTGGTATGGACCAAACATTAGATCAGTGTCCTAAGCCAACGCATCTCTGGACAGTCTGGGGAAAGAGGGAGCCCTGTGCCATTGGCAGAAGAGGTGGCTACTGCAGAAAGGCAGATGCTTGAGGACTGTGACTTTAGCCATGGTTCTGTGCCGTGGGTGTACTGAGCATTCCTATCATGCCTCTATTTTGTTAACAAGAGGCCCAGAAACTGAGATCAAATATTGGTCTCCTGACTATCTGAATTAAC
Organism: Edolisoma coerulescens; assembly: GCA_013397115.1. Lineage (NCBI taxonomy): Eukaryota > Metazoa > Chordata > Aves > Passeriformes > Campephagidae > Edolisoma > Edolisoma coerulescens. The sequence continues at coordinate 2,626,480 of VWZW01001322.1, forward strand.
TGATAGCTTGCTACCTGGCCCTATTTTGGACTATACCATCTCACTGTGTCAGAGTGTCCTTAAGCATGTGGACACTTGCCTGACTGGTTTTTATTTAGCAATAGAGACACAGCTTGTGTGATTAAGAGAAAAGTCTCCAGGGGAAAATGTTCTACATATCCCACAGCAGTAATTTAATCCCAGTCCTTCTAAGCAATAATCACCTTTCATACTCCCTCTAATGAGTCAAGTACTTCAGTGTGCATGACTAGGGTGAAGGCTCCCTTCCCCGTGACTTGTGACGGATATGAGAAGGTCTTGCCTCTGCAGGCATGAGGTCTAGTTGTCGATCCATGAAGGGGCTGGGCTCTTGGCTGAGGACTTAAGTCACAGCCAAGCCCAATTTATGTATGCAGAGAAAGACAATGTTGCTCAGCTACCAGTAAATAAACCTGATCTCGGCATTCAAATTATATTTACTATCACATCTGTGAATCTGGCTGAAGTTTTGGATCAGGTCATGGAGTGTGTTTCCACACTTATTTTCCTTCCATCAAATCAGCTATTGAGAGAAAAAGGAATTTTATCTAGGTTATTGCATAATAAACCCCCAGGTCACATACTGGCACCCTTGCATTCTAGGTACCTCTAGTATCTAGGATCAACCAGAAATCCTACTGCAGTTAAATTGATAATGAGGATGTGGCCTCAGAAAAACCAAAACCATCTGGACTCTCATAAGTATTTGGAAATGCAATTCTCTGAGATAAAGGCCCCACTAAATAGTGAAAGTGCTAAAAACTTTGAAAGAGTATTAAAGTTAGTATATTGTCTCTTGTTCCTCTTGTAAACCTTGTGGATAGGATTGCGTGGAGAAGCTGACTTTGGTTTAATTGAGACACATCAGAAGGCAGTGTTCTGGTGTTGCTTTAATTACAACAGAAGGAAAAATAGCAATAGCAAAAAGTACTTGAGTAGTAATTTCAGTAGGTACATTGGCAGTAATAAGAAATCTCATTCTTGCTTATCATTGTCAACAGGGGGGACATTGTTCCTTCAGCTCTTTCCAGTGAATCACCAGATTATCACAAATCAGTCCCCAAGTGCTATTTCAATAGCATGAATTGGAGAGACAAGCAATTTTCCGAGGTACTCTCTTTCTGTTCATTTTAAAATCTGTTCATTTAAAATGGCTTTTTCCAGTGGATAATATGGGAGGATAACTTCCCATGTCCTCCTGTTGCCACCACAGACACATTATTTCTGGGGAGCAATATCTCCCGGACATACACACTGCAGAGATTTCTACCACTACATGTCAGCACAAAGAAAAGAATGGCAGTCATACTGATTCCTGTGCAGTAGTGAATGGGAAACAAGAAACTTGAGATCAATCTAGAGGCCAGAAATCCTTATTAAGTGTCCACGTAAAAAGGATGTTTGTTTGGCATGGAGAGTAAATTGAGCTGAGTGATAGACATACGATAGGACAGGATTTCTATCCATTTTCTTTAGGATGCCCAAACACTTATCCCTGATAAGAGGGAGCTCAGACTGGTCACCAAGGCTGAACACTGAGCAGTGAGGGCATGTTCCAGTTTGGTGAAGGTTTTAATTGCAACTAAGCATAAAGACTCAAAATATTTTACTTGTCTCTTTGGATTTTTTTAAGAGCTGAAATTAAAATTTCAAAAGAAAAAGTGTTCTTTTTCAAGCTTTAGAAAAAAAGATATATTTTTGTGTAAAGAAAGGAAAAGCTTTCTTTGTAAAACTTAGAGGGTGTACTTCACTCATACACTTACACCTCTGCATAGCAATCCCTATGGCAGAGCTGTATCAAATATATTTGAAGAAACAGTGTTCCAGTTAGAAAGCCAGTGTCTATAGGATACCTGAATGCTGGGTTCCACTGAGCTGAAATGTTTTATCAGAAATTTCTTTCCTTCTTTTTGAGATAAAGCAGTTTCCAGGAAAAAAGAAAAAGATAGCTAATGCCAATAATTCTACATTCCTATTTCCCATCTCTTTTCTGGTGCTGAAGCTAAAGCCTCATTTTACAGTAAAGTAGTGCCTTTTGAGTAGGACAAGGACAGTGAGCATGCTATGGATGTAGTTCAGAGAGCAGCTGAAAAAGACAATCATTCAAATGAAGTCCCCTTCCTTCCTCATTCTGGTACCCAAACATTTAATTGACTCGGCTACAGCTATTGTGAAGTGTCAATATAAAATCTTAAAATGACATTATTGGAAATGCTTGTTTAAATCTCTTGACTACAAGCAGGCAAAATAATCCAGGCTATAATTTTATAGCACAGTGTTAAAATTTGATTATATTTAACTTAAGTTTCTTTACCCTATATAACTCATGATCTTTGCACAAAAAGCAGTCATTTATATGTTCAGTAGTGTCTCTGGGATGGAAGCAAATATTGCACATCAGGGCTGAAATGTGCAGTCTGTATCACAAGAGTTCATGGGCAAAGATACTTATGAGATGGAATAGCAGTCATGTCTCTTGAAATCAGAGAGAAAAGATTTCTGTTGACCAGGATGACAGAATTTATTAAATGGCTTCTCAGTCTACTTAATTAAATTATTATTAAAGGGAACTTTATTGTGAAAGGTCCTAAATGAACACAATTTAATAATGTAGTTGTTTTCAAATATACCTGACATATCTGTGTCCCTGGCTTGAAAAAATTTAAGAAATTTTTTAACTCTAGTTTTCTGTTTAAACCTTTATTTGGACTGTAATACTCATTAAACATGCAAATGCACCATAAAAAAACTTAGAGGGTAATAGCGGAACTATAGCTATAAATTCAGAGCCAGAAAAACATAGCAATTCCTTAGTTTGTCTCTTCCCACACTTTTTTTAAAGACTGATTGTTTAACACACTAATCACCCTTATTAGTCATATTAAAGCTTTACATAAAATCATATGCTCAGCATGTTAATATATTGAAACAAAAAGGGATACAATCTCTTTGAAATGGCTGGGGAGACATTTACTTTATATTCTAAAATGAATTTTTATGAAACTCCTACATCTGAATGAGAAGCTGGGTTAACAGCTCTTTTAAATACTCTTGTGAACTAGCTTTAAAAACCAATGTGTGCTTTGCAACAACCTCTACATAGCACAGCTTGCATTTTCATGCAACACTTTCCTGTCTCATGTTGCAGAAGCCACTGGATTTTAAACTTTTTCTCCAAAAAATGTTTTGTATGACTTGTGTATCAGACACCTTTGACAATAGGAAGAGAATAGTATTTCTCTGCAGCACAGGAAATTCAAACACAAATTACTTTATTTTACAGTGGATATGATTTGAAGTAACACATTGATTAAAAGGATTTGCACCAATGGGGAATGGAGTCTGTCACCTATAGGCAGAATCTTGGGCATTAAGTTCAAGTAAGGATTTACAGATTTTGGTGTTTCTACTTTGCTAGCTACTTACACACTTTCGGCTCTGCCAAAAGCAGAATGGATGCTGAGCTTTTCTGTACAATTGGAACAACTGTCCTTGAAAATCCAAAATACCCACCCACCACTTTTCATCCAAATTAGACAAATCTGACGCATATGGGGAAAAGAAAGAATAACTTAACTTTTCTCTCTCTATTTTTTTCCCAAGCAAATTCTTCAGAAATCTCAGTGACAAGTGCAGAGAGTAAAAACCCTGTGTGCGTGTGTGTGCGTGTGGTAGGGGGTTATTTGCTTGTTTGTTCTTGGGTTTTGTTCTTGTTTTTCTCCAGAACTCATCCCTCCTGGAAATAGCTTGTACAAAGTTTATGCAAGCTGAATTCTGAACATGTCTTGATATCAATATCCATAAATCTTCTCATGATCTCCATCCTGTTTGGTCATTCCTTTTGTTTCTACGTAACAGCCTGTGGTCCTATAACTGAGATGGAGTTTGTTCTGTTGTATGTTGATAGACAAGTTTCCACAGTGTCACACAGAAGTAGGACAGTGACTGGGGCGCCATTATGGGAGAGGTAGGTCAGAATGTGTTTGGCAGATAAATATCCACCTAGAATGTAAGAACTAAGTGCCTCAGTATTTTCTAAAAATACAAAACAGCTTGGTTTTGAAAGTAGTTGTAAGCTCACGAGAAGATGTGTGTAACTAACAAGCAGCTGTTCTGGACCTTGTTTGAGGTATCTAACATAAGATCTAGATTCTGCTTAAGTCCTGGTTTGGATACAGCCTCAGCTGCCTGTCTCAGCACAGGGTCCCTAGGACCTAGGGAGTGTGCACACACAAACTACTGGAAAAATGAGGGACAGGCCAGACTATGACAGGTCCATTTTCCTCCTGGGTGCCCTATTTGAGGTGACAACTGCACATGCAGAAGGGAAATTTGCTCTCCAGAATAATACTCCTCTGGCTGTAAAGTACATGCATAGAGTTAAATTGATTTCTTGAGTTTCTTGATATGTTTGCACTTGACTAATAGAAATAAAGAGACTCTAGCTGACTAAAGGAAGAATTTCTAATAGTTATATCCCTTTAAAGTGAACTACCATTGGCAAAGCTCTGATGAGGAAATACACAATTGTCTTCAATATATGTAAGTCAATTATCACTAATTTAATACTGTTTAAATGGGAATTATATTCTTCTGCCTTTAGGAAGGCCTGTAAAATCAAATGGTACAACTAGAGAGTCACAGGACACATTCACTGGCTGGTTGCAATCACGATAAGGCTTGGACACTGTGGTGGGTTTTAATTTGTAAAGCCTATGGGTTCCTTCTCTAAGGGTCTGAGAAATGGAACCATGAAATGTTAGCAGGCTTAAATTCACTATGTATCTCCACGGGGAGGATTTTAGAGGTCTGCAAATTGAAAATGTTTGAAACCAAAGTGCATTAGGTCATTATATAAAAGGAGGGACAGAAGGATGATGAAAATAAATATTTCAAAGCTTTATTTGGAACTCTGGGCCCTTTATTGGAAATATAAAAGAATGCAAGTTAAAACAGTGATCACTGTGTCTTCATAGTATTGGCAGAACTAGTGGACTAGCCTGCACTTGTTAAATGAAGCAGAGAATGTCCAGAGAGGGCCAAAGGCAGGTAAGGGAGGTAGAGGAAGGGAAAGGAATGCTGGACACTGGCTGACTACTAGTTTCAGCCAACATACAAACAGCCTGGATATTGCTGATATTTAGTTGTATTGTAGTTGCTGTATAATTAATTCATTTAAGCCCAGAGAAATGTCTTTGTCATTTTAAATCTAAATAAACCACTTCATCCAGTAGAGTACAATGCAGCATTTGGAGGTATGTGTGCACTTTTTGAGAGCTTGGGCACTTAACTGAATTTCCAGATGGACAGCTTTCATGCTGCAGTTTAATATCAAAAGCAAAACTCTTTACCTGGCAGCAGCGCTGTCCTGGAAATGCCTTTCTGGCATAACTAAGGCAGCTTCTGCTGGGCACAGCATGACTCAGACATCAGCAGTCCCTCTCCTGGCCAAGTGTGTGAATAACTATTCTTGAGCTCCAGGAGACATTTCCTTTTTTTTTTTTTCCCGATACTTAATTGCTTTTTGCTGCAGAAAGGCATATATTCTAACTTCAAGTTTTATGAGTGTCCTACTAAATTTATCCCCCTATTTTATTCTTTAAAATAGGAGAATTTTCTTTTACAAAATCATAAAATAACATTTTGCAAAAGCTTTTCTCTATTTCTGGTTCGTAATTCTGCATAAGGACCTGGAAGTGAGTTGATAGATGTTGCAAGCTCTGTTATATACAGTTAACTCTGTTAACTGTATCCCACAGTAATAACAGCCCAAAGTACTAGCAAACTGTTCTTTGTATTTAAACGTACCTATTTATCTCCTTTAACTACTTAAGGTTAAAAACAAGGCTGTAGAACTCGCTGGGGAATACACCCCCTTGCGAAACAAGGAAGAGAGGAGGGATTCCTGACCATTGAGACTGGCTTTGACAGACGACCACGCTGTAGGAAACACACAAATGTTCAATCCAGCTTTAATATAGCAAAACAACAGTATCCAATCCAGCTAGTAAAGAAGCTTTTTCAATGGAGTAAATACTTCTGTCCCTCTTCCACCTTTGTAAAACTGACTTCTCCCTCCTAAAAAGCATTTTTGTTCTACATTTTCTTGTTTCAATGACATACAATTCTATGTCCAGGTATCTCTGAACCTCTGGTTTCTACTTTTAGCCTTAGATATCAAAGTTCCTAATTGAATTCATGAGATAATTTTCTTTCCTTATTATGGTATTCTATTAACCTTCCTCATTTCTCTGAGATTTATTATCCAATCTTTGCTTGCAGTGGCTGGAATACATTTGCCATTTGCTCTTGAGAGTTCTGGGTACAGTAAAAAGGATATGGATTCTAATCACATTCATTCTTAAATGACTTTGCTAACATTTTTCATTCATTTTTTACCTTCCATCCCTTTTGGGATGGAAATGAATGACACATATCTGCTTAATCAAAATAAGGCCTAATCAATCACAGTTTTTTAATGTGTCTATACATATATATATATAGATAGATTTAGATATAGATATATATATACACACACACATACTTGTCATGGTTCATTCTGTCTAATAGAGAAAGAATAAAATTTGAGGCAGTGGCATTTCAAAGAAATTATGATGATGCTGTAGAGCCAGTAATTTTTACTATACAGCAAAATAATAATGAGATGCTATATTATGAAATTTTTTTTTATAAATACTTAGACAGTTTTGTAAAAATACTTTCCTGTTCAGCAGAAAATCTCCAAACTTGAACTTCACCCATGCATACATTTTCATGAACCTTGAGAAACCTCACTTACTTCTGATTTCTGTCAGCACATATTTTACTCTTCTGAGGCATTCAGAATACATGTTGTTATAAAATATACAACTGTGATGTCACTGAATCCATATTGAGCCTTAAAGGGAAAATCCCGAACTTAAGAAACAAGGGAAAGAACTGTAGTTTGTTCTCTATGTCTTTTGGAAGAAGGCAAAGTTTGTCTCAACCAGCTAAGAAATTTCAAAAGAAAAAAAAAAAAAAGGTAATTTTGTGTTTAAAAGCACTAGAGCAGGCATGGTAATATATTTTAATACTATATATTTTTCATAACCATAGTGAGCTGACATAGTGAGGTTGCTTGGAAAAGGGCAGGTCTCATATGTGAGGAATCAGCATACACATTATTTGTTTGAAAATACAACTTCCTGGAAGATAGCTCCATCCAAAAACTGGACAGTGGTGGTATTTAAATATCTGCGCAATAGATGCTACCAGTGTTGCCAAACTAACACTCATCAGCAGTGTCTGTGGGCTCTTATGATAGAGTGCGCTACTCAGTTTTGTACCATATTTATTATAAAATTGTTGCTATCATTAATTAGATTTTATTTTTCTCCTACCACCAAGCAATAGTGCTGAAATATTCAAGATATATAGAAGTAAAATACCTCACTCTGATCCTGCCTATAGCTTTCCCAGTCAACACTGTCTTTCAGTAGAAAATATGGTTGAAGACGATAAAAGAGAGGTTTCCAGTATTTTCAAATTTTAATTAAAGAATTAGAGATATATCCTAAAACAACAAGCATCCAGAAAAATGATGCTCAAACAGCTGGGTTGCTCCCTTTTACTTACCAGCAGTTGTGTTTTTCTTTCTCACAGTGTCCTGTTGCAGCTGTTCCACTTGGCTAGAAACCCTTTACTTTCATGGGTACATCTATTCAAGACCTGTGGTTACCCATCCCTTTTGTCCTTCAGCAGCAACATCTCTTTTTTGCTTTGGTGTTTCCTAAAGACACCTTGTCACAACTTCCTATCCCTCTTTGCCCTTCCTTTTTCAGCCTTCACTATAGTAGGCACAAGAAAAAAAACTCTTGACTTTCTTCTGTAATACAAGTAATTCTGGCATTTCTATGGCCCTTTTGGACATAGAAGTTCCAAGTTCCAATTCCTTCTTCTGAAACACCCGTTTAAAAGCTCATCATTATTTTCCTGACAGGACCACATAAGCATCTTATACTGAGGCACTAAAACTTTATTTCTCCTGCAAAAATCTTCCTGGTGTGTCCTAGGATCTCAATTGCTTTACAGTGCCACTTTACATCAGTGATTCAGAACCAACCACCTCTTTTCTCCGTTTCTGATTGATGAACACTGAATTTAGCAACGGTATAAAAGAAGCTACTTGCAGACATGGGACACACTGTGTGCTGAAGATCCTGACACAGCTGGCGCATCCACCAGACACACCACCCAAGGGGTACCCAGCACATCTGGACCCCTGCACATGTTCCTTTGACAATCTCCCTGCATCCATGCCCCTGTCCATAGTGCAGCAGTAGTGGTCACTGTCTCCTGGGTAGACTTTGAGGATCTTGAGGAATCTTTCCCTTCTGTGAACACAATGAAAGCTCTTCCTTTCTCTTACCCCGTTCTTTTTATGCACAGTTTTATTTCTGTTCCCCTTGACTTTGATGTTTCATGCCTTCTGAAAAGAATATAGCCATTCACAAGGTCTTAACTATTCAAGGCCATAAATGCTTCATTTTAAACTGTTACCCTTGAAGTCTTTGAACTCCCCCCAGTTCAGCATTAATTTTCCTGGGTTACTCGCCTTGAGTTAATTATAATAACTCGCCTCTGTGCTCACTGCCCACATCTTTGATTTGTTTTAGAGGTTTCCTTACTTGCTCAGAAAAAGATTTTTTCTTTCTGCATGTGAGCGAAATGTAAAAATGGTCTTCAGTGTTCTGCAAGATTATTAATTCAGGAAGACGAAAATCATATTGTCATTCTCTATGGGGAAACCTATTATTATATCACCATTAAGTACTGATTAAATATACATTGTCCTTGTATAAATATATTATGTTAATAGTCCTTCCATGATCTTATAATACTTCAGGATTATTCCAAAACCAATATATGTAGAAAATTCCATTTTTTTAGTTGATAATGTATTAATTTTCCTCTACATCCTCAGTCCATCAGATAACAGGTCAGAAAAGAGATTGTGGAGCATATGCAAAACTTTAGATCTTAAATATATTTCAAAAATACTGTATGAAAACCATAAAGATTTTAGGGGGACTCATCCTGATACAACCAGTATAGAGCAACCTGCAGACAACTCTGCGTTAATAGCACTAAAACCATGGAGTTACCTACCATCAAGTGTTCACCTCGCCATCTCAAAAGTGCAAACGTTATTGAGCAGCTTTTGTTGCTCCTATTGCCAAATTCCACACTGTTAACAGAATCTGAGCTGCTTTGAAGCTTCTTCACATTTCTTTCCCAAAAAATTGCAGTGTATGGATGCTCTCACTCAAACACAGGTATTTGGGTGGAATAATCCGCTAGTCCCTGCCATTCTTCTGTGAAATATATCCAAAGGACTCACCTTCAAATCAGTTTCTGAAGTGAAAACCCTTGGAAAGAATTATGGGCCCTGTGGAAGTCACAAGAATTGGTTGGGGTTTTAACACTACAGCTTGGTTTTCCAGGTGACTGGAATGCAGAGACACATAAAAACTTGAAGAAACACAGCAACAATATGTAACTGGTTGCATACGATTAATGTTTTACAAAGTGCACTTTGACAGAGTTGAAGTACAAAACATATAAAGTAATGGAAACTGCAAACAACCAGTCTTTGTTTAAATAATATGTTTGAATAGTATTCAGGATCAACTTGAATTTACTCTTTCATTTTCAGCTAAATAAAACCATATTGTGTCATTTGAGAAGACATACATGGCTTTACAAGTACTGTTTATATTTTTTGAGACTTGTTCTCAATGCTGCTAGTGTATTAGTGAAAAAGAAAATTCTTCGTTGCCAAAACTTTTTTTCAGTTTAAGGGATGGAACACCAAAGACTCATTTTACATTTAAAATAATGTTCACAAAATTAAAAGTAATAACAATTAACTTAGAAATAGTAATTTTCCCAGTGTTTTGATGGTGTAACACAGGAGCAACTTGAAGCCTGTGGTATTTTTCTTAAAATGGAACAGGCTGGAAGAAAATGCAGGAAGCTGGGAAGAAAATCACCCTGAAAAAGAAAGATGATTAGATAAGAAAGATGTATTTAAATAAAAAAAACTTTATAGTCTCTTTGAATAGCTTTATACATTTGATTTTTAATTTTTTTTAATGCATGATAAGAATTAATTAGAGGAAACACTGTGTTTATACTAAATTAAAGATAGACCTGCTGCTGTGCAGAAAAAAAAGATTAATATCCTCCATTGCCTGAATATACTCATGAGGGAGTGGATTGAGTAACATAAAACCAGACAAGAAAGATGTTCTCTGCACTCCAAACTACTCCAATGAAAGTATGTGAAAGCTACAAGTCTGCCAAATTGGGCTGCAGGTACATCTCTAACAAAAACAGTGCACAGAGACTATCCTCCGCGTTTTCTTCAATTTCTTGAATGTAAGCTGTTGGTGGTTTTTGGTAAATTGATCTCTTAGTTAGCTACAGATTTTAAGGTAGGCTTTAGGTTCAGAGCAATAGAAAGGTCCTTATACAAACAGAACCCACTGCTAGTCCTTTAAAGTTTCAAAAACCAAATAGGACTCCATTGAGCTACAATTTTTTTCCTTGAAGAGAAACTGATTGGGAATTGTGACAGCCACCCACACTTTTTTTTTTGTGGAAACAATAGTGTTGGGCAAATACATAATTCAAAAAATACACAGTCAAGGATATGACGATACGAGGCTCCTGGTGAACTGTTGTCTGTGGTAAATGGGAGGCAAAAGAGAGGAGTGGGAATTCTGTGAGGAGTGGAAAGTTGGAAGTTTAAGCTGTGTGACTTGGTAAATTAGATTAAAAAAAGACTTTTTTCTTCCATGCCTCTTCAAGTTCTGGCATCCCAGATCCCTGCCTCTGGTGTTTTGACAATAGATGGAGGCGCTTAGGGAGAGTCAGTGCTGGGGACGATGTTGCCCCAGTTAACAAGCGTGTTTGTGACATCTGGCCATGATCATGCCTGCTTTTCAACACAGTGGCAATTTGGGGTTAGATAAAAGCTTCCTTCATCAAATGTGGTCCTGCACTCCCCAGGGAGGGTGGGGAAGGAGCTGTCCCTGGGCAACCCACAACATCCCTTAGGGCTTCCCAGGAAAAAGGGACTTGCAATGCACCAAATGAAGCCTCTGAAGCCAGGGAGCACAGTGGGAAAATTGTGTGGAGAGAAAAGGGAAACCCAAACAAGGAAGAGGGGCCTGTTGCCATGTTCCCAAAACGTGTCATGCAACTTTGTCTGCCCATACCAGGGACTGGCCAGGCCAAGGTGAGAACCTGTCCAGGTTGTTAGAGAGACAGCAGAGACCATCAGAATGAGCTCAGAGCACAAAGCCAGGTACCACAGAATCAATTAAAAAGGACATAACAAGCTCTCTCTTCTCAAATAATCTTAGTGACGTTTAATGAACTCTTACTCTGGGCACCCCTTTTTGTGTGGCAAACTTGAACAGCACCATGCAGAACTTTTGGGTAACACAGTGCTTACTTTGTAGACAGTAGCATATTATTTTCATTGCAGATGCTCTCTCGTGTCCAGCAGTTGGTACCCAGAGGCTCAGAAATACAATACTGTGTTGACATAAACTATCTGCCATGCGCAACTATTTATACATTCTCACTACATCCATGAGATACGAGGGCAGCTGTTTTTCCTTGAAAATCCCTTGGCACTTACAAGCAGTTTTGACTCAGCTTTGTGGAAATGAATATTAAAACGCAGCCCAGTTTTCTCCCCCATTGGAGCATGGATGGCTACTGCAGACTCACATATGAAAGAGAAAGCATGTTTTGGATTCCCCTAGTGAGTCATCACTCTTTCACTGGTGATTCATTGCTTGAAAGGAGAGGAAGGTAAATCAGAACTGTTTATATAAACTGTCATCCATTTTTCTGGTTATTTATTTATTTTAGCCTGGGGCGTTCTCAAAGCAATGGAACGCAGCTGTACTGACAGCGGCCGAAGTCTGAAGCTTTTTCTCAGGCCCTGGGATGTACTTGGCATTTGCATGTTTGGAAGTGAGCAGAGATGAGATGGAGAACCTTCATCCACATAAAGATCTCTTGCACTCAAGTATGGAAGAGTGAAGGAAGGGTTCATACTGTCGGCTTAGGTGCATGCTAGGAGCAATCATTAGGTAATTCAACCTCCTCCAGAAGGGCAGGCTGAGAACCCATCTAACCAGCTCCTCAGGACCTGGGGTGGTTGTCATCTGCCCAGCTTGGAAGCTTCCTGATCTCTCTATCTGTTGATGCAGGAAGGGGCAATTTAGGAAACAGCAAAACATGAAATCCAGCGGTTTGTTTATGCAATTGTCTTTACTATGGTTTAATTGTCATTCTGCATAATATGTCATCTGCAGTGTGCTGAAAAGCTAAATTCTTCTTTTAAATGCATAAAAATACTGTAATGACAGTTAATTAACCCAGATATATTTATATATAGCTCCATGCTTCTGCAAAATGTGAGCAGACTCTTATAAACCACAGCTACACCCCTAAGCAATTATGTGGTTTATGTTTTTTTCTAAAAAACATGGGACATAGCACAACACTTTTCCTCCTAGACTCCATCGATGAAGAAGCCACATTTTTTTTTAACTCAAATACGGAGTGATGTGATTTTTTTGTTGTTGTTCTTGTTGAAGCTAGGCAAGACATTTCATGTTAGAACTGTCTTAGGATTATTTGTTGTTAGTGATAGAAGAACACCTTTGTGTGTGTTTTAGCTAACATTAGTCAAAGACAAGAGGCAACTCTTTGAAGTCCTGGGAGGCAGAATGATTTTTAAAATGCAAACTTTTTGCCACCCAAGATAATGTAGTCTTGGATCAGCAACAAAAGCTTTCCTGACTAGGAGCCGTTATTGAACAGACTGCTAACTGAATTCTGGCCATTTTTTTGAGCAGCACTGAAATTAGGCCAAAGGATGAAATATTTTTTATAAGGAATTTAGAAAAGCATCAATTTTTTAAAATTTAAATGCACTCTTAGTAGGAATAAACACCCCATGATTATTTTCTGCTCAAAACCTGGCACTGCCAGAACTGCCAACTTCAGCAATTTTCAGGCAATCTGAAGGTCTGTATTGCGCTTCTTGTTCTAGAGTGACCTGTGCTTGTTTACAAGACAGTACTTTTTGAACCAGTTTGTCTGAAAAGTTCATCCCTCCTTAATCCCTTCGTTTGTCATACTATACTCCATTTAGCTTTCTGCTTGTTTTTACTGATCTTTCATGTTACTGAATCCCCAGAAGCAGAATTTAAGTAATTAAATAAATATTTTAAACACAGAAATATCACTGCTCAATTGTGTCATCTGCCTACAGCCTGCATTATGGTGGGGGAAAGAGATGTGCAGAAGCACATTCTCTAATAAGTTTTCTGAGGCCCTGAGGCTTAGGCAAATCCTGTGGTCATTGACAAATTTGTGTGCATCAAACACTATTTAGGATGGCCAGTATCTGCAAGTGACAAGGGAAGGCGAGGCCTTTGCAGAAACAAAGATAACCATTGACAAATGATTCCTCATATTATCAGGCTGCAAAGTCAGCACATGGCAATTTTATCAGCCACACTAAGTGGCAGAAGTCTAGTGCCTTTCCTTTCTTTGTATTCCTGGAAAAAGGGTTGATCATAACTGGCCCTACATCTGTAAAATTTTCTCTGAATATCAATTTCATTGTAGAAATAGAAATGGATTTGATTTTGAGCTTCAAAATATATTCAAACAAAATGAAACTCAAAGTAGTTCTATATTGTAATTCTGATTTTTAGAAATTAAGTGTGTTTCTAGCTTTCTAATAAACAAGCTCTACTTGCCCCAAACTGGACACCTGAAACATGAAACATCACAGATCTGTGTTGCTTTACATTCAAAACATCTTCAGAGTCCAAGGAATGAGTGAACAGCTGAAAGATAAACTGTATTTATACAAATAACACAAAAGTAATTATATTTATAGAACAATTTAACATATATTTTCATTTTCAGCATTCTGCCTTGTCTACTCCAGCAAAGGCCTCATTTTGCTGTAAACTCATTTTTAGCCATAGCTATAAAACAGAAAACAGGGATTTGCAGATGAAGAAAACTGTTGCTTTTATAAAAGCAGATCTCCCCTTTCTCTCAACTCAGACCAAGAGCGATTAGCCAGTTCTATTTACCTGAGCTTTCCTGTCCCAGCTGGTGAATGTGTTGTATTGCCCTCTGTCGCTTGTCTTACATTTCTCTCGCCAAGGAAGAGCTACTCTAAAAGGATGAGGAAAGTTTCACTACTCCTGATAGAGAGCAAAGACTCTGCTCACTCTTTGTGTGGATATCTGTGTGCTTGGAGAAAACTAAAAATCCTCACGTGGTATTTAAGGTTCAAATCTGGGAGAAAAATAATCCTGGGAAAGAAGAAACATTCATCAATATTTAACGTGGGAAAGCTCATTTCAATTTCCTATTCTGCTGAACTTCTCAGTGCACACTGGAAAGTAACTCAAAGCCGATTACACACAGCTGAAATAAAGCTGGCACTGGCCCTTTGCTTTTGTTCTTCAATCAGGAAGACTGTATGATAGCTAGAGCTTTTGAACAAGCACAGCAACTCTTCCCAATCCATAAATGTCACAGATTGAAAACTCTAAGATTGGCTTAGACCCTTACAACAGTGGGTACTGCATAAAGTTGTAAGATTTTTCTTGCTTTCTTGTTACACTAGCATCGAGTGTTGGATGGTGCATCTCTAAATAATTTCAACTCTCTGAGAAATTTGGACTGCAATTTTGCATAAGGAGGAGGAGTTTTGGACACCTCAGTCTTCTCTTCTTACAGAAATCTGATTTCCATCATCATTCTATAGGGTTTCTGAAAAAAGCCAGCTTCTTCCTTCTTTTTTCTCAGATTAGCAGTTATGTACCTGCATGATGAGCAGTCTGGGGACTGACTAGGTCAAAAACTAATTCCCCCTTCAATGTTTTTTTTTCATCATTATTTACAGAAAGAAGACAAGATACATGTTTAAAATTACATAGAAATTATGTCTTGGATACATAAACACTTGAACTTATATTTAACTATTTAATTAACATAAATAGAAATTTTAAAAGGATAAAACAGTCTATCAAAGAGTTAATATCATATTGAAATATGTTTTATGCCTTTTTAGAGACAGAAACATTTTTAAAAAGCATAGTTTATATTAAAAAAATCCACTGCTTATCACATACAAAAATTTCTGATATATCACTTCAATTTTCACACATATGCATCACTTCATTGAACTGCAATGATTATTGTTTATATCCTTACAGCTCAGAGTGCTGCTGGCCTAGATATAAGGGTGGGGATTATTCTCAAGCAGTACAAAGTAAATGCTGATTACCTCAATCTGCCAAATTTTTTCTAGAAATGTTATACTGCAGAATGTACCCCAGATCAGAACTATGTGTTAGGCTCTGTTTTGCATTACTTGATTATGTCCATGACAGAAAATGATTACTGCCACCTCCCTAGTGGCTACAAATCGGAGGTATTGTTTTTGAGTAATTTATTTTGCCTGAAGGATGGTGTAACTTTGTCATATAAATGCTTCTTTTAAGCACAATTTTAAAGGAAGCATCCAATCTAGTATTTTGCAGTCTGGATAATGACTAGCCTTGGCTTAACCTCTCCTGTGTTTCTATTACCTCTAAACTGTAAGAAGTGCTTATGAAATGTCACATACCTACCCTGCTATTCAATTTGTGGTCACAGAGGAAGTCATTCTAATCTCACAAAAGAATTCTGAAACATCATTTATCAGCCTGTGCAGAGTTTTGAGATCCTTGGCAAGGGAGAATAATAGGATTGTAAGGTCCTTTGTTTGTTTTTAAGATTTTTAAAATATCAAAATAGGGATTGAATTCTATTCCTATATTGCAGCAAACATAGCACAAAAGAAATAAAACCTTTTAAGTAAAATATTTTATTTATACTTTGAAAGAAATAATTTGTAGACCTGCTGCCTTTCTGTGGACTATTTCAAGTCCCATTCTAACCAAGGGCACGACTCCCCACCTTCCAGGGTGCTTGCATCAGGAGTCAGGAGAGTCTCACAAACCCAGGTGACGTGTTGGATGCCGCATATCACTTAGAGTTAATTGAAATTCAATAATAAATGACAGCATTCAATACCATACCACAAATAATAATGCAGAAGGGAAGAAGGGTTCCCTGCTGACTGTGCACCTGAGGGGGCTCAAGCACACTTTTTCTAACCAACTAGAGTGAACACATCTAGCATTTGTGAGCTATGCTTGCATGTAACCAAACAGAACAACAACACCCCAGTTTTCTCCCCAAATGCTTTCCAGTTCACCAGCAGCACAGTTTATAAGTGTGTGGGACTAGCAGAAAAACATTTCTCTCTGTTAGTAATTATATTGCCTCTGATTTTTCACGTTGCCACAGTAGTTTGTCCCTATACTCAGCTTTCCCGTGATTTGGGATGCTCCACAGGGCTGTCCAACTTGTTTAAAATGGGAATGAGGGGTTATTTTAAAATTTCAGAACTGAAGCATGACTTCAGTGCATGAGGCTATGGTGAATCTCAAAGAACATCACAGGTAATAATTGTGATTAGAGCCTAAAACCCAGCACATTTTTCTTGGGAAAGTCTACGAGCACAAGCTCATTATAAATACATACCTACCCCATGTGGCCTTTGAAGAATGACAATATGCTATCACAGCAACAAGGAGCCACTGAGACTGCTTTCCTTAATGAATGTGTTTTTCTATTTTTTGATGCAACTCACATACGAAAATGAGATTATAGTTTCAGTATTATGATTACTGGAAGCGTGTTTTGAGAAGGAATACTTGTGGAAAAAAACATTCTGCTTTGATGAGATAACATGTTTCATATAAGAACAAATCATGAAGACTCTTCACTTCCAGCGATTCTTTTTTTTCCTCCATTTTGATGTTTGTGAAGTCCCTTTTTCTTAAGACAAGGAGTTAAGGATAGTTTTCTTTACTGTGAGGTTTGATTCTGCATCTAGTATCAGTTGTTAATTCCTAATATGTGGGACTTACAGGCAGATCCAAAGACTTTAGATCGAGCATACATACCTAACTGACAATGAACAGAGCACATTTTCACCTCTGGATAGGGAAAGATGAGGGCCTTGTACCTCAGACACAGCCAGGGTTAGATGGCTGCTGAATGAGTGTTTTTCAGATTTCAGTTTTTGCTCCTGTGTCCTTATCTTTGTCATTGTCCACAGTTTGGGCTGTCATTTTACGGGTTATTCTAAAACAAAGCCATTCAGCTTATTCCCTCTCTCTTCCCAGTCTTACTTCAAGTTATGAAATATCTCAAAGTTTGAAGGAACAAATTGTCTTGATAGCCCAAGTGTTTTTCTTCCTTCTTTTGCTTCTCATCCTCTGCTGTGGAGTCATTAAACCACTAAAGGAGAAGGAAAACACGGACACCTCCAATTGCAAGGTGCAACAATTAGGAAGCAGGAACACCCCATTTCTACAGGTAACTTAAGAAATTTTTTCTTCTTTTTTTCCTACTTCTTTCTCCTTCCTTCCCTTTTCCCTCCCCCTCACCCGCCCCCCCACCCCCTTCTATGCCTGTGCATCCTATTTCACATGTTCATTTTGGAACTAATATTGGTTCAGAACCAAACTTCATCAGAATAATTTCAGTTAAACACAATAAGCGGGCCAGTGACATTAAGAGAGGATAATTGAATGCTGCTTTGGGCAGTTAAGAGATTGAAAGGAAAGGAGATAGATGAGGATTGGTTTAAAAAGGAAAAAAAAAAAGCTGAAATATTATTGCCAGCGTTACTTAATTATTTCCGAGTTAACAATGCAAAATGAGGGTACACTAAATATAAACCCTTATCTTTAATTATCAAGCCTGTCCTGTTCTACTTGTACTGGAAAACCTGAAATCAGTGGGAATGAATCCAAGCAGCGATCCAGTTACTACCAGAGGAGGACTGCATATACGAAAGGAGGGCAACGTGCTTTAAAAGACAATACAACAGAAAGTAATGCAATTTGAGGGGAAAAAAAAAAAAATAAAAGCGAGGTTTGTTTCCTTGTCTGCCTGCATCCTGAGCTCACTTCAAATGATAGACTTTTCTTCTCTCTGCATTCCAATTAGACTGTGCCAATGGGCAAGTGGGGAAGGGAATGTTAATGAGGCAGCCGGGGAGCGGGGTGGGAGCCGGGGCTGGCGGCTCCCCGCTCCCGCCGCAGTCCAGGGGAGCGCGGTGCGGCTGCTGGGGCTGTACCCTGGCAAACCCACACTTGACCAGAGGCGATTGAGAGGCTGAGGAGGGAGAGCCACGGAAAATGTCTTGTACCGTTCTGGGGAGCGCTTTTCGCTCCGTTTCTCGTTCGCGCAGCGTCTGCCGCGCCCGCCCGCCCGGGGCTCCCAGGCCGCGGAAGCCGCCCCGGGCCGGTGCCGCGGCGGGCGGGGACCCCGCGCCCTCCGTGCCCCGCGGGGGCGGCCCCGTGACGGCCCCGGCG